>JAVTVY010022505.1:0-86450 GCA_036873755.1 Hanleya hanleyi | reverse complement strand
AAACTGGGAAAATTTGCGTGCATGGGGCCGGAAGCCAACGAGTGATTAGTCCGTTATTTGATTTGGTCATTTCAGTGTCCATTATGTCATTCTTAAGCACCAAAGATATTTCTGCTGGTGCAGGGCAAGACTAGATGATACCTGAGGGTCCAATGTAAGGAGCAGCAGTCTGGCATTTTTTTTTTTTTTTTTTTGGAAGGAGAGTGTCCATTCTCGCTCTATCACTCGTCTAACTTTTACACTTGGAGAGTTATCCCCACTCTCCTGAAGAAGGGAAATGTATTGGAGTGTGATATTGGGGAGAGTGGACACTTTTGAAATATAAATTCTGGAAGTTTGATCAACAGTCCTCCTGGATTTAATCGTAAAATGCAAAGGTTTTCAGATTCTTATTTTTATACTACGTCGAATGATAGAAATATCAATTCATCTCATTTGTTTGACTTAATTTGTATTAATTTGCCTACCAGAAGCTTTCACAAAGCCATTGCCCAACTGAATTCAAATCTCCAAACTGTCATCGCCGATCTTTCCTTGATTCATACATGGTGTAACGTCACAAACTAGCATCGAACAAGGGCAGATAAGCAATGCGTATTTGATTTCTAAACTTGGCCCGGTTTGAGATCAAAACTTTGGAACGCATTTCTGTAGCTAATAGGAGACAAACTACTTCAAATAAATCCAAACGAAGTGGATAGGCTGATATTTAAATCATTTACTATCTCATGACGAATATAAAATTGTAAATATTAAAACCTTTGCATTTCACCTTTCAGAAACATAGGGAGACTGGGATAGGTTGAACAAGCAATTCTAGCATACATGTAGCAATTTTAGTTTCAACAGGATAGTTCAAGGCCCCTTCAAACGTGCAAGATTTCGTAAAGTTTTCATACGAACACAAGGGTGTCGGCACTTCCAATAGAGATGCAGATCTTTGGTATCGGCTGGCATAGTAGGTGGACAATTTTTCCGGAGATGGCGGTAATGACAATAAACGGGGACGCCAGGTTTCAAAAGTTGGCACTTTAATACAAGTAAGGGAGTGAACTCAGTAAATGGAAAGTTTAATTTCATACAAAAAATTGCTGTTACTTGTGAGCAGCCTGAAAATAAAACTGACATTCACTGAAAGAACAACATATATGTAAGTATGGTAAGTAATAAACACAACAAATATCGAGAGAATCCACAATAACAAAACAACGACTGGTTAACATGAGAGAATTAATTACAGATGTAATCAGCCTCAAAATGGATGGATTTTGTAAACTCTTCCCTATGCGTTTTTTCAGCAGGGAAGAGTGAGTGAGTGAGTAGGATTTAACGTCGTTTTCAACATTGTTTCAGTCATATCACGACGGTGCCTACATGTGCCAGAACACGAGAGTGTCCACAGTTCCTATTATTCTGGACACTGATCAGCCCAGTCAGTACAGCACCCGGTCACCCATCCAAGTATTGACCGAGCTCAACGCTGCTTAACTTCGGTGATCTGACGAGAACCGGTGTGCCCAACGTGATGCGCCGTACCCTCAGCAGGGAAGATTACCAAAGCATCATATGTACTATATTTGATTATAGTGGGATCGCCATATACAACGAATGCAAGAATATCTTGTCAGAGAAATTTGAAATTCTGCCCGCTTCGACAGGTTTTCTGTTCCGCCATTGAGTGTGTGTTGTACACTGAGAGGAAAATGACGTCACTGTGCGACGTATGAGTGACGTAGCGACGCTCACAAATTTGAATGCTACACAGCTGCAGTCATGGGATAACGTCATGGCTCGTGCCTATGGTTGATAATGTCGCATAGCATACGTTGGTAGAATGCACCACATGTGTATACGCTTGATGACACGGCCGTGGAAAAATAAACGGCATGCCATGCTGTGTATTTTTAAAGATCAATTCCTTCTAATTTCTCGTGAATGGTAGAAGTTTAGTTTTTTGTGATCAAATGTGTTTCATTTTGTCCCTGTTGTAACATATGTCACTTTCGCTGAGTTTGAGAGACATCGATTTCAGCCCAGATTTGAGGCTGATTACATCTTTAAAGTTTCAAAGAGCAATTGATTGAAATACAAAGACATATGCAGGATTCGCCGTGCGAAAGATAACAAGGTTATAAAACAACAATCTGGTTTTAGTACGGTAATTCCCCTAATAATTCGATCACTGGAAGTGCACCAAAAATGGCTTATATCTGGAAATATTCTTGATGGCACCAGCTACAAAGTGCACCATTTTGTCATTATATGATTTTTCTTCAATTTGAATGAAGGATGAGAATGTCACTTTTTCTCTGTGTTTGAATAACAGAGTTGAAAAGTGAACTTCCTGTGATTGAATTATTAGGGGAATTACCGTAACACAATTATCACAATATTCACCAACTATTGGTATGGTAAGTGCTGTATTGATAGGGTTAGGTAAGTGTTTAGCCCAGAACGGTGCTCCAAAATGTCAGGAAACGGTATAATTTTAATTGGGTAGCGCTTTTATGCATGTGCGTTTTGCATGTTATACATTGCGGCTTCTGAGCATTACAGGTATGCATGTAGCTTTGAATGTTATGCATAAAGCAAGCTTTGATGTGTGGGTGAATGTCATGATTCCACCTTACCTGCCTTATAACAAATTTACCATATACATTGTAGCAGCTGAAGAAATTAGCTGATGCATACATGTGGCTCAAGCAAGCCTAACAATGCTCTGTAGTTCAGGATAGCCCTTTGTGCATATCATGCATTCATATATAAATGTAGACCTTAGAATATTGCAAAAGCCCTGAAGAGGAAGACATTCTAATGAACTCACAATCACGGTATTCTGCACTGTTGGACTGAACAAAATAAATTCGGGCCTGCAAGTGGCTCATAGTCAAAATATAGGAGGAAAATTGACAAAATATATGAGAAATATTGGAATTTTCTTAATAAAATATAGGAAAATATAGGAAATAAAGGAGTGAAGACAGGTCACTACTGCACTGTTATGTTCCAAACTTTGAAGTTTTGTGGTGTTCAATCAAATCATTTCCACTGAATTCGGTCATAGTGGTGGTGATTGAGGAGACATGTTCTGTTGCTTGGTTCAACGAAGAGAGTGTGAATGAGTGGATATGATTTTACGTCGCTTTCAACTATATTTCAGTCATATAACGACGTTGGGTTCTATTCCTTTTCACACCCGGGTGGGGTCCTATTCCTTTTCACATCCGGGAACCCCTCGGGAGCCTCAGTTAGTCGCCTCTTATGACAAGAACTCTGAGGAGCGGAGGCCTATTCTTACCATGACCAGCGGTGTTCACAACGACATCCCAGGTCCCGGAAGCCCCACGGGGCTCAACAACGAGAGATTTAAATTTTCTCAATACATGTACTTGCTGAGCGAAGCGAGATCAAAAAAAAAATTTGAAATTTATTTCCTCATGCCAATTTGACTGATTTCAGAACATTGGTGAGTGTTTCATGAGAAAAAGTCAAAGTACAATAAATATACATGTAGGAGGCTTTGAGTAAAATGTAAGAAAATATAGGGATGAATCGAAAATATAGGAAATAAAATCGACCATAGAGGTCCATGTCCCCCGCTAGCAGCACCAGTTATGGTGGATTACATCCACCATAACTGGCGCTGCTGCTGCGGGGGCCATGGCCCTCTATGGTCGATTTTTTTTGGTCGATGATATCTCATATCATTGATAAAGAGTATGATTCGAATATGGAGATATTGCTGATGAGCTTAACATAATCTAATACAGCGGATGGCACCCATATTGGATTATGCACATCAATAAAACATAATACCAACTATGCCCATGCACTCCACAAGTTTGAAGTAGATTGGTTGAATCGTTCTAGAGTTATTGTCCAGACAATATCTAAATGCTGAAAATCTAAGATGAAAATCTTAGATTACACAGGTAACTGTAAAAGCAATGACAACTGTCCTCTCACCATGTCAAGCCAAACTGCAAGTTTGAAGTCGATCAGTTGAATTATTCTAGAGTTGCTGTCCAGACAAGATGCAACTGCTTAAAATGCAACATAATCCAATATCGCTCGTAGATGGCAGCCAAATTGGATTATGCTCGTTCATGAAACACAATCCTAACCGGGATCTTACCAAGGTCAAGGGACTCCCCAAGTTTGAAGTAGATCCGTTGAATCGTACTCCAGCTATTGTCCGAACAAGATCAAACTACTTAAAATCCAATGAAATCCAGTATGGCTGATGGTGGCCATATTGGATTAAGCACATCCTTGAAAAACGATCCTAATCCTCCTCTCAACAATGTCAAGGCACTCCCCAGGTATGAAGTAGATCGGTTGAATCGTTCGAGTTATTGTCCGGACAAGATCCAACTGCTTACAATCCAATATGACTGACAGCGGCCATATTGGATTACGCACATTGCTGAAAAACAATCCCAACCGTCCTCTCACCAATGTCAAGACACACCCCAAGTTTGAAGTAGATCAGTTGAATCGTACTCCAGTTATTGTCCGGACAAGATCAAACTGCTTAAAATCCAATGAAATCAGTATGGCTGATGGTGGCCATATTGGATTAAGCACGTCCTTGAAAAACAATCCTAATCCTCCTCTCAACAATGTCAAGGCACTCCCCACATATGAAGTAGATCGGTTGAATCATTCTCGAGTTATTATCCGGACAAGATCCAACTGCTTATAATCCAATATGGCTGACAGCGGCCATATTAGATCATGCACATTGCTGAAAAACAATCACAACCGTCCTCTCACCAATGTCAAGGCACACCCCAAGTTTGAAGTTGATCGGTTAAATCGTTCACGAGTTATTGTCCGGACAAGAAAATCTAACATCCAACTGCTTATAATCCAAAATGGCTGACGGCGGCCATATTGGATTACGTACATTGCTGAAAAACAATCCCAACCGTCCTCTCGCCAATGTCAAGGCACACCCCAAGTTTGAAGTTGATCGGTTAAATCGTTCACGAGTTATTGTCCGGACAAGAAAATCTTACGGAATTACGGAACTACGGAATTACGGACACCGGTGTTTCTAAGTCCCCCCCCTACTAAGTAGCGGGGACAATAAGAGGCACTAGTAGGCCTTGGAATTTCTAGCTTCATGGGTACCACCATATTATTTGTTAATGTCATGTCATTTAACCTCCCACAGCAAAGCGGAATCAATATATATATATATATATTTCGTCTTTATGAATTCAAATATTGAGTCACATATGTTACATCTCTTGTTTTTGTTTGCAGGAAATAGTGTTGTTGAAGGATGACTCAAATTGTATTAAACGTTTGACAGAAAAAAAAAAATAAAAAGATGGAAAAAATCCTCCCTTCCTTGACATTTTTTCATAAAGTGCATGTGAATCTAGAGATTAATTTATTCAGCCTACATGTAAATATAAAAAAATAAAATGGAAAAACATTTGGTGATAATGCTTTTAAAAGAGAAATTGTTCTACACTGCAAAAAATACCCTACTTATTTAAGACCATGCCCTAAAATTTTCTTGAAATAAGATAATTTTACTAAAAACAAGTTAAATTTTAAGAAAAAAAAGTCTTAAAATTGAAGAATTTGTCTTAAAAAAATCTTGTTTTAAGACTTTTTTTTTCTTGTTTAAGTAAATTTTGGAGTGGCGTAAGAATATTTTACTTAAACAAGAAAAAAAATCTTAAAATTTTCTTAAAATTTAATTTATTTTGAGTAAAATTATCTTATTTCAAGAAAATTTTAGGGTATTATCTTAAATAAGTAGGGTATTTTTGGCAGTGTACATGTAGTTCCAGGTAACAAAGACAAAAATACAGGCTCTCACCTTCTTTTGCACCATCAGACTTGTCTTCGAAACTTTGACTCCGTTTCTCTTCAAAACTCTGTGGCCGAGATTCATCTGTTGGTGAAATTAAAACATTTTTCTAATACATATATAACATCTCGAAAGGCCATCTTATTCGATGAATGCCCACATCACAATGAAGACGGAGAGTTTAAATTTACTTAATCTGGACTAATGGGGTTAGATTTGAGGACCAAGGGAGATAACACTGCATTATTTTGAATTATCTCCCTTGGAATTACAAACTAGAATATCATGAATTCCACCGTGATGGAATCAAGGTTGGGAAGACCTTTTTTTTTATTCAAAGTCATGTACTCGGAAGTTCCATGGTCATACCCAAGTAGCTTTATGTTTAGTTTGCTATTCTATATGACATCTGTTTCCGGATCCATGAAAAATCTACAGATGATCCAGCATTTTCAGTAAATCATGCCTCGAAATGTTCGCGACAGAATCACCTGAAACGGAATCACATGAAACGGACAGGACTCTTGACTAGTGTTGCTTGTTTATTTTTTTGCTGCTCTGTTTCAATCTGGTTATTCTTATATGACATCTCTTACTGACATACAGTACCCAAGGATGATAAGATTTTTTTTTTTTCCTCTTGAGAAAAACGCGATTGGATCATCATAGGGGTTAAATCTAGTCCGTGACGGAATCACCAAAAAATCGTGATGGAATCACGAGTGCACTTTTTAAATCTTCTCGGCAAAAGAGCTTTATTAATTACACACTTTCTCCATAAAAATATTCCTAGGGTGAATTTATCACTTCTAATATAAAATTAAAACTCTGAGCTCTTATTTTCACCAAGGTATACAGTTCCCGCCACGTGCATATCTTTTCCACAGATGTTTCAAAATAGTATAGTTTTCAGTAAAATGCAACTTTCCTTTGTTGACAATTAAAACACATCTTCTCTGTTATTGTCGTGTCCCCGGAGATCATAGGAAGCGAATAGAAAAAACAGCATGCTAATATATGGTCTACGAAAGAATGTGGAGTGAATTTTATGCGAAAAAGGGCTGTTTTTAGCGATGTCCGCTTTTTCGTGGAATTCATGATATATGTACTTTTCAACAAGATTTAATCAAAGAAAAATAAAATCAAGTGGCTACACATTGGTGAAAGTGGATAGAGAGAGAGGGAGGGAGAGAGAGAGAGAGGGAGAGAAAGAGAATTAAGGTTTAACGTCGCGTTCAGAGAGGAATAGCATGAGAATGGTTGATGTCAATTTGGAAAACACAAAATACATAATAATGATGTGTATAAAATCATGGTGAACTTGTGCTGAATACGAGATTATAGAGAGCTTAAGCAGTTTCAATATACGAGTTTCAATATCGCTGTGGAGTAAGTACACATAGGTTGAAACATGAAAGATTCTAACCAGAATCGGACACTCTGATAGAGGGCTTGTCTGTGCTTATGCTGATAGGTCGGGTGAGCGATTTACCCTTCCGTAAATCTGTTTTCTGATTGGTCAAGCAATGTTCATCACCATACTCGAACGGCCCCTCCTCCTTGCCACTGCCCACAGTTGAGGTGGAGTCTTGGTCGTCCAGTCCCACCTCCTGTGATACAAATAACAACAACAACATCAGTTACCAGGGCGACAGAGTGCAAATAGTCCGGTAGTCGGTCAGTGAATGAGTCCATCCGAATCCTTTCGTTGGCAAAATAAGGAGAACCGTTGACATTAGAACCTTGATTTTTTGCATGCATGTGCATTAGGGGACTTACCAGCAAGTTCTGAGCTGACCTACTTTTGATGAAAATTTCTGGTTATTTTTGATGAAAATCACTGGTGATTCTGGCTTGGGTCGTGTCCATCTTAATACAGGCAGGATTTCCACTTGGAGCGGGGGGATTTTCAAGAGTTCAGTGCGTGTCGGAGTCCTAATGCCTACCCTACTTCGTAGGTCCTGTGACGTTAGTCATACTGCCATGTATATGGTAATGCCTCTAATAATTCAATCAAAGCGAGTGAAATTTTCTATTATAAAATCAGGGTAATCACTTTTACTAGAACAGGAAACTGACAAAATGGTAAAAAATTATGCATATAATATGTTATTTTTTCATTATTTTAATGATTTTGGAGGGGTATCATATTTATTTGAATAACCGATTAAATCTTGTGATTGAATTTTGATAGAAGGATCGAGTTATTATTTATTGAGGGGTTACCGTAAATCTGCCTAATGCATTAACTCTTTCCCCCATAGACTTGTGGGGAATTTTCTCTCTCTGACCCATAACAGATTTGTAATGGCGTAGGTCTTTAACCCATGGACTGATTTCAATTTTCACACGTTTCCAGCGATGTAAAATATCCCGTTTTATGTCCCATGTCATGTGGAAAAATATTTACCAATGGTCTCCCACAGGCCCATTCTACGTAATTTGTTCACGTTTTATATAAATATCAGCAACGTTTAATCTAAAAATAAGTAATCTTGCGAAAAAATGTTTTGTGTTTGCTTTCCATCTGTTGGAAATCACGAAAAAAGCGAAGAAATTGTCGCATTTTAGCTGCGTTTTGCAGCGTTCTGTTGTTGTTGTTCTGCTGCAATTCCTGTATTATCGTATACCATTGTAAAGCTTATTTTCCGTACATTCGAGATTTCGCAGTTACATCATGAGATGGCAGGTATAGAACGAGCTATAACTGAAAAATCCCATGTACTTCCCTAAAGGAGAACGAAGGCTGGTAACAAGGTGAAGTAAAACAGCATCACTCATTGGCCCATGGTTGAGCGACCTTGAGCGACCTTTTCAGAGGCCCGGCGTGATTGGACAGTCGGGTTTTTGCACGTGGTCGCCATGGCCACGGGTCCACGAAACCGCCACGAAACACAGCGGGGCCAAAGAATGGCGGATAAATTTTAAAACGGGAGATCAACAGGTCCCGGGAAATGTTTATAATAAACTCAGATGGGCAGATTTGACGAGTTAGTCATCAAGGTTAGATACTTTGGTAGTTTATGCTCGCGTTACGTGAAATATTCAGGAATTTGGAAGCAGATTTTACTATTTTTCGAACGTTTGTCTTGGAGCACACGAAACAAATTTGTTGTCAAATTGCGCGTTTTCCATCGATTATTTCTGTTTCTCTCCTGATTTCATTTTATCCTTACCATAAAACATACCAGCAGTACATATAGTCAGATTTATTGAAATTTTGGCTTTCTGCAAATGTATAGTTTTAATTAGGTTTTAGTCAAAGTAAACGCGAAAAATTGCAAGAATAATCCACCACATGGGAACTCAAGTCACTCGTCAAAACCCGTCTTCATGGGTTAGGCGAACACTCGTCAAAACACGCTTACATTGGGATCTACACAAGTCGTCAAAACCCGCTTATATGGGGGAAAGAGTTAAGGACTTATTACAGGTTATAAGATGCATGGTGCAGATGGTTTGTCTGTCCGTCTACATGTATGTCAGCCATTCAGGGCGCTGAAGAGGGATTTTCATACCACACCCCCCCCCCTATCAGCCCAACTCCCATATTTTCGACTTAAATCAAATAATTAACATCCAATGCGATGCTCTTCATATTCTTACAATCATTATGAACTGTCAACAAGGTTTAGTGGGAAATCGGTTTGCTATCTGAATGTTTTAAGCTCAGGATGCACAACTGTTTTCTTTGACAAATGCTACCAAATTCATGGAAGACTGTAGTTCCTCACAAGCTTGTACTACAAATGATGACTATACGAGATAGCGAATGGACAGAACAGTTTTCCATAAATTCTGTCGCATTTGTCAAAGAAAATTTGATCATGTGTACCTGGCCCATTATCATCCACCAATGTCAAATGCATCTATAGGTACGTTGGCTGAATTGGATCGCTGTCATTATTATGGTACCTGTTTGGCGCCTCAGCACATAATGTTACAGAGCTGCACGTCCCAGCACGTTAAGTTTTGAACAGAATATCGGAAACACTGCCATTTATGCCACAGCCTCACCTGGTAGAAGGATGTACACATCTCTATGTAGACGTGCACTATTCCAGCGATGAACACCTGGGCATTTATAACAGGTTGCATGTGAGCCCTAGACTTGATGTAATTGGCCAAGTAAATTACATATTTCTCACCAAATCTAAGATACCATCAGGGCTTTAGATTACCCCCTTGATGCAACGTTAAACGTTGTGCCCAAATTAAGATGCGCCCAAATTAGAGAGCAAAAAAGAAGAAAAAAAATATCTAAAAAATATAATCATTTTTTGTTTTGTTTTAAACATTTTTTTTGCATTGAGAATCAATGTTCAGTTATGCTCATGGGGATTCCTCATCAATCAAGCCTCATATTTGAATCAAAGCCTACCTATTTCGCCGAATTTGGGTTTACACAAATTTGAGCGCGCTTACCTGCCTAAAAAAAATTGCCGTGTTGAATGGAGGGTGTGCCCAAATTAGGGTAATATAAAGCCCTGTATACAGTATCACAGTGTCAAGCAGGAGTCGACGATCTACTCTGGGAAAAGATCATGTCAGATAAACTGATATTCAACATTATTTGGTTTCACTGACATGATTTGGAAAAATTCACAGAATGCAATGGATTGTCTGTTGTGGTTCATTCTAACCTCTGAAGGTTGCGGTGTGATCGTCTCTGATCGTCTATCCTCCTCCGGGTCTCCCTCCATCAGTGTCTTATCTTCATCGTCACCCCAATCCCAATCTGGTAGCGGGTCAGGTGACTTCGTTCGTGGCGCACGCTGCGACTTGTATGTCTGGCAGAATAGAAATTGGAAAATATATATGTATTTTCTATATAACTCATGTGTATTTCTGAGAAAATATGAGGAGTTGATTGTATTTAGTTAAATCGCCCTTATACTGATTTATAGTCCAAGGGAGGTAACAATTTTTTAGTTTGAATTATCTCCCTTGGAATATATACCAGGAGAAGAACATTCACTCTCACGTTCAGCTGTTTCCATATATGGCAGGATTTCGCAACCAAAATCACTGCAGTATTTCTATGAAGATGATGATATATTCTGCACTACTCCAAACTATTGGTTTGGTTTGCAGAATGAGAGAATAAAGTATTCCCTATTTCCTCATACAAATTTGAGCTGACAATTTAGGGCGATTTTATTTTTACAGCATTTACAATAACATCGTTATATTCTTGTAATGTGTAGAAAACATATTTGAGGTATAGTCTCTACGGAATACTTTTTCTCTCAATTAAACCGATAACTTAGACCGAACGACACTTTCCATTGCCAAGATCTTGTACAATCACCCAATTGCAAGCATTTAAATTGCACCAGTATCGCAGCATTCAAAACTGTGCTCGAATATAGAGATGCGTCCAAAATACAGGGCAAAGATAAACTAGAGGTGGCGCTTTGACCCTTGAGTTACAGCTGACTAGAAATGTGTGGTCATTGTATTTTTGATCATCTGTAATCAAAGATTACAGAAATACCCCCCCCCCCCCGTTTCCCCAGGTGATAGGAGTTAGTGAGATATCCACGAGAAAAATAAGCTCCTCTGATGTGTCATGCTGTAATAAAGGAACCTGTATAGGAAAAATGACATCAAACCTCATGGAGACATCATACCTCAAGGTACCTGTATAGCAAATGTGGGAAGAATCGGGTGACTCGTTTTCAATTTATTTGTAAAATTCGAAATGGTGACAGAAAAATAGAAATTGCAATTAAACCCTTGGCATTGTAATGATTTCATCAGACATTTTTGAAGGGGTGAATGACCATGAACAACCTTCTGGCCAAGAAAGAACAGTTCTTTATTCAGACAATTATCATCAGAATTCAATTTGAATGGACTTGTCCTTTACCACACAACAATGCTGTATACCAAATTAGAAGTGTCTAGCTGTAGCGGTTCAGCGTCTAGAGCATTAAAACAGTTTTATGGCTATTTTCTGTTATGTTGCCATGGAAACCATAGAAATCATCGGAATGTACCCAATTTAAACAGATGTGGCCTTTAACACACAAATGCTGTATATCAAATTTGATATTTGAGCTGCAACAGTTCTTCTTTCAGAGTGTTAATGTCATTATATGGATATTTTTCATTTAGTTGCCATGGGAACCACAAAAACAATTGAATAGGCTTGTGCTTTGCCACACAGCAATGTTGCATACCAAATTTGAAATCTCCAGCTGCAATGGTCAGGCTTGTAGAGCGTTAACATCATTACATGGATATTTTGTGTCTTGCTGCCATGGAAATCACAAAAACCATCGAAATGTACCCAATATCAATATGCTTGTGCTTTGCCACACAGCAATGCTGCATACTAAATTTGAAGTCCCAAGCTTCAACAGTTCGGCTTCTAGATCATTAACGACGTTACATGGATATTTTCTGTCTTGTTGCCATGGAAACCACAAAAACCATCCAATTTCAATAGGCTTGTGCTTTGCCACACATCAATGCTGTATACCAAATTTGAAGTCTCTAAATGGAACAGTTCAGCTTCTAGAGAGTTAACGTTGAATACAGATGGACAGACGAACGGACGGAGATTTTCTGTTTTGTTGCCATGGAAACCACAAAAACCAGCAAAATGTACCCAATTTCAATAGGCTTGTGCTTTGCCACACAGCAATGCTGCATACCAAATTTGAAATCTCCAGCTGGCTGCAATGGTCTGGTTTCTAGAGCGTTAATGTCGTTACATGAATATTTTCCGTCTTGTTGCTATGGAAAACCACAAAAAACATCGAAATGTATCCAATTTCAATAGGCTCGTGCTTTGCCTCACATCAATGCTGTATACCAAATTTGAAGTCTCTAGATGGAACGGTTGAGCTTCTAGAGCATTAACGTCGAATTCGGACGAACGGACGGACAAGCTGAATCCAGTATACCCCCCTAAACTTCGTAACGGCGGATATAAAAAAATTCTAGGTCAAACAGCTCGAGAAATGAGCAAAGATGCTGTTTATTCAAAAACGGCTGGAAAGAAATATTTAATACTTGGTGAGATAATGTGAACAACTGGTATATGACAACTATATTTTATATCCTCCCTGTTTTCGTATAATCAACATTATTGTCCGTTTCTCCTGTTGTTCAACCCGGCCCCTTATGGAGAACATGCCCGATTTACGACCTGCATCTTCACCCAACCCTGTGTGCTGATGCGTCACCATTGCTGACGATGGATAAACTGGCAAATGATCTATTGTGAACTGTTTTGAACAATTAGAGCTGAATCAAATATTAGCAAAAGACTTGAAATCTGCCTTTAAAATGTGTTTTAAGTAATGAAATTTATTGGCCTTACCATATTCAGTTTATATACATGTGCATCTCCTACCTTTGTTTCTGTGCAAGTTTCTTGAGTGACACGTTTGAATTATCAAACCCACCTTTTCTTGTTCTTCGAAGATGGCATCAAATAAGGCATTACTCTTCTCAATGTCTTCGCTGGATGAGGTCGTCACACCGTGGAGGGGATTCTTAGACTGTCTACTTAAGATGTGAAATGGAGTTCTGGGACCAAACTGATGCAAACCCGGGGAGGACTGAAACAGATCATTGAGCAGGTTAGTTCAGAATATGCTGAAAACAATTGCCAAAGTTTGGCACAATAATGTATTTTCCGAAAACTCACATAACCTGGATACAGTGCATCTTTTGGTATTGAATTAGGGATGAAAATAGTTGTTGAAAACCTCTTTTTGCAAGATATGCCATAATGTGACAGTACAAAAACTCGCAAGTAAAGCTAGCGTAATGTTTATTTTAAAGACGCTGCGGAGAGTGGGTACCTGTGTAACTGAAAATGCATTGATCTCCGTATGTCCATTTGTTCAAGGTGCTGGATAGGCAGTAGGAGGATAACAATAACAGATAATGGTTCTACTCTGGCCCCTCATAAACTCAAAGTACAGCACAAGAAAGATGTCAACACTATACTCAGGGATTCATAGAATTCCAAAATTTTGCCACCGGATACTGAAATTTTTGTATTTTTTTTACCTCAATTGAGTTTTTATCAGTTTTTGCCACCGGCATCCTGATAGCTATTGAGTTTTTTTTATGTTTTTGCCGCCGCCATATGTAATGGTTCTGAGAAAGAGTTTAAAGCTTAGAACAAAGTAATATAACATCAAATTTGACATAATCATTGAACTGTCTTAATTTATTTGAACAAGAATAGAATATTTCATCACCACAAAGTCAGCCTCCTAGGGGTGCAGTCTATCGGAGATGGCTCAATTCCCATCTCCTACCGACAACTGCACCCCAATTACTAGCATTGTTTCAGTTATGAAAATATTTTTGTAAATTTAAATGATCTATATCCTTCCTAATTTGGAATGAACGAGATCTGAATTGCGATATTTAATCCCAATCATGGGTTATCCCTAAAACGTTGAACAGGCCTCGAAATAAGACAGCACGGGGTGATCAAAAAATTGATCCCCTGATTTTTAGTCCAGGTGATCGATTTTTTTTATCTCCTAGTAGATCAACCACGTAACCAATCAATCACCTGAATCGATCACCTAAAACTAGAGATTTCATGTTGTATGAATGGATTGGTTTTTCTTAAGTGGAATTGTGCAGAATGACTCAATGTGCATGACCATTTACTAAATTCATCTCAGGAAATATATCCAACATACAACTTGATCTTTTAAGAACGTGTTTTACTTATTTCTGACTGTCTCTTAACCCTAGTGCTGTCCACAGGTAGCAGTCCTTGTATATCGGAGAACAAATATTGCGAGAAGTATATGGAGTACTGGCACTGGAGGCCATATTGGGTCTTATCTATAGAGACCGCCAACCTTTCCCTCTTTCCCTAACACACCAAGGACTGCTGCCTGTGGTGCTGTCGATATCCGAGCGACAGGCTGTCAAGCAGTGTTGAACCTTTCAAAATGGGTTGAAAAAATGGTGACTGTCAAGTCGTTGGAATTGATAAATAAAATGAAATAATGGATGGTGTTTGATGCACGACACATTAATTTGAAACCCTGAACGTACATTCAGAAAATATTTAGCATTTTACAGCTTTAGAAATATTTAGGAAATGCAAATTTGGCAAAAAATATTGTACCGTAAAACTCATGTAAGAAATTTTATCACTTTCAGATTACTACCGATGGACGGTCTGTTTTGCTTCATTCCGACTAAATAACTCGTCTAAGATCTTATAGATGTCACGCTATGTATTCCTGATTACACTTAGGATAAAGAATACTGACAATTTATTAAACATTCGGTAAAAATCTTGTTTACGTGACGACCACGGCACATGCGTACTCAAGCAATATTTTATGGTTGACCAATCAGTAAGTCGGGTTACGTCAGGTGATCAGGTTTTCGCGGGGTTGAATGAAAAGAATTTAAAACACATGACCATTTTACCCAGGGGGCCCTCGGTGGCCGAGTGGTCTAAGGCGCTTCGCTGGTGACCGCTAGTCTCACACCGCTGAACCGGCACGGGTTCGAGCCCAGCTGGTCCATGTGTGAAAGTCTGTCAATTACTTGCCGAAGGGCGGTGGTTCTCTCCGGGTACTCCGGCTTCCTCCACCAACCAAACTGACTGTCACCATATGAGTGAAACAAACTCGAGTGTGACATTAAGCCAAATTCCCCCCCCCCTCCCCATTTTACCCAATATTAAACATTGACGCATTTCTACTACGTGACCTAAATGTTTGTGTAAATGGAAACACGAGTTGTTGCCCTTCAATTTGAACGTGGAGAATGTCTTCCTGGATTTCGTTGTGGAAGATTGTAAACGATCTTCTTATAAACAAGGTGCGTTTTTACCCATTTCAACGAACTTTTCTGAATAAATGACGAGCTGTTTTACATTTGTAGACGAGTCGGCTGCGTGCGTACGTCTAAAAAAAATTTTAAAAGAAGTTGTTGGTCGAATTACGAGTTTTAGCATTCACCGGAATTGAGTTTATAGCTGAGAAATTGAATATTCACTGTGTTAGACGCATAGACTTCAGTTTTTTTACAGTCCAAATTGAGTTTCCTGGTGAATTTTGCCACCGAATACCAGTGGCAAAAACCGATGTGTATGAATCCTGTATACTTGGCTGGCCTTAATGTTGACGTAGGGTCAACAAATAAAGTGAGTGAGTAGGATTTTTGTTACTTTGAACAATTTTCTGGTCATATCATCACGACTCTTTCAAATCATCCTAAGTCACACCGGGTCAACCGGTCCTTGATCTATCCACTTCCTGCAGATAACATTGCCGTTTTATAGGTCTTCGGCATAACTCGACACACGAGACCTGTCGCTTCCGAGGTGAGCGCTCTACCACAAGGTCACACAGTGCGGTCTCATGTCAACATGATGTTGACACAATGTTGATGCAATCTTCAATTGATCTCCATCTGATTTGTATAACGATTGATTTGAGATGGGTTCAGGTTATTTCAGCTGCTGTTTGCAATGAGATGATACTGAGAACGCTCAAGTTGCAAAGTTCCTAATGATGCCCTGACCTACAGAGTTCGAATTTGGCACCTGTCCGTCAGTCCGAGACTGGTAAAAAATCAAACGGACTGGTGTGAGTGACTGAACAACAAGTCCGTCGGACTGGTAACAAAAAAGCTCTCAGTTCATTGTGTAAACTATTTGTCTGGATATCTCCGCACAATTTGTAAAGAATGAAAAACGAAATGTCTGTTTTCGGTTACCCGATCAAGTTTAAATAAATCGTGGGAGTCTAAACAAATTTCCAACGAAATCACGACCACGACCGCGTTTTACAACAACAACAACCGTAAAGCGGTGCAAACACCGTAAAGTGTGACTATAATGCAGCATGGCAATGCAGGTTGGCGATCTTTTCAGAAAATAAAGCTCCCAATTCCAGGTCGGGAATCGAGAAATCAGCACTATAAATACGCTCCAGTCGACCTGATCATGTTTACCAGGACAATTTTAAACATATTCTCCATCAACTTCGAAAGAAATCTACAGATTTTTTGGCTTGAAATGGCGTTTGTTGAAGCAGTGTTTTTCGCGACGACACGTGCAGTCAAAGTCGCCGTCAAAGTCTAGCCGACGGGGTTTGTCGTCTGTGATTATCTTCACACGCGCGCAAGAAATTCAAGAAATGCACAGTTATTAATTTCTTATTTAGTAGCAACCACCACAGAGCACAAAATATTCATGATGACAAATGTTCCCACATCATCTTTTATTTAATATTAACGGACTAGTAAAAATATTTGCGGACTGGTTACATTTTTGGCTCACCAGTCTGGCGGACTGGTTCAAATTTTTCTTAAATTCGAACACTGACCTATGTCATTTTCCATGAATGCAACGGTGACGTAGTGCTGATCTTGTTTTGAAAACGTATGTGCGCAGAAATGCCTTCAAACTTAAAACAGTATATACTGACGATTATCTCATCCATGACAGTCGATCCCAGTTCATCTCTATCAGTTTGTTCTTCAGGTTTGGTCTCCAAGTACAACCTAGTCGAATACCATCTCCATCCATCTTAAAATCTGTCAACTAACAACCAATGAATTGCATATCCATCTCGAAAACAGGGAGCTTCCAATCAAAATCGACAGGCATGCCGGTTCTGCTCTCCTGGCTACAGCCATGAAATTTCTTTATTGATCTCGAAGACATCAAAAAGCCATCTCGAAGACATCGAAAAGCCATGTCGATCAATGGAGTTTTGAGAAAAAACCGTGCATCATGGGATACTTACATGGAGTTTGCTCCCTTGTGCCACTTGTCTGGGAGAGTTATGGGCCTTGGCCATGTCACTATCACAGGTATAAGCCCCGGGACTAAAATGGAGCTCCACATGAAACCGCTCATCTGACGAGTATTCCTGCAAACGGGACAAGGATATATTAAGGATGTTCTATCAAACAGACATAGAAGCGGGGAGGGGCCTGTGCGCTGGTTTAGGCAGATGTCACTGGATATCAATTTTTAAAGCCTGCAGATTGTTTTCACATAATTTAATACATGTACAGTGAGGATAGGCGGAAATAAATAATTATTTTAGAAGTCAACATTCGACGGCCGTGGTGAGTTATATGACAATGTATTACTGTGCAAGGGTGTGCGGGGATCAGGGACAAGGATACATTTACGCATAACCTGGGAGAATGTACTCAAGTGTTGTTGCTCAAACTCAAGTCAAGAGCTCAAGGAAAATTCAGAGGATGTAACAAGTCATTTCAAAGTCACTGCTGTAGACAGGTGAGTATTCTGAGGGTCATATCAAAATATCATATGTCGAGGACTGGAGAGGCTAATCCTACCTTACTGGGGTCTTCATACATCATGACAACTATCTGGGTCATGTAGTTGAGTTCGGCAGTGTCGTTCACGTAATCCATAGCTCTCTTCCACTGCTCATCCTTCAACTCCTGGGGACATTATGGTAAGATACACTTGTGTATACATGTAAAGTCATTAGGCCAGACATTTTTATAGTGGATTAGTGGATCCATTGCTGCAAGATTTTAGATATTCAGAAAAAAAAAATTTAAATTACAAAATCATCCTGTGAGTTCTCAACTTTTGTATTATTTTGGTGAAACACAAGAATGTATCACAAAATCAAATAGTTCTATCTTACATCAAGAAGTCCTCCATATCGAAGCATGGTGAGAAGCGAGTGGATATGACTCTCACTGGTGAAGTACAGACGGGTCCTCACAAACCGATGAGGGGTCGCCACACCTTTAGAGTATCTGTACGTGGGGAGAATAAAACAAAATATTACATCACTGATAGAAGATGGGATAACCAATGTATTTGAAGTTCTCCAAGATCTTATCTCATTCAATAACTGAGAATGCCTTTCATTATCGGACATATATTTCAATGGCAACAAGGTATCTAACATTTTTTTCTGGTTTACAACAATATTACACAATATTAAACAAATTTTATTTTGTTTTATCCTTTAACGCACAAGCTGTAGTGTTCATAAAAGGCGTTCCTCACCCTTGCAGAGCCATATAACTTTATGCATTTATTTATAGCATGTATGCCAAAGGACGTCGCATCAGGTAGTCTGTTTTTGATCATGTACAATGGCATTGTGGTGCAGGATGGAAGAATGAGAGTTATCTCCCTTAGTCTGATTTCCCATCATTCTCAGATGAAGGCCAAGTTGGGTGATTCAGAAGTCAAGAGAGAATGTACATGGAGTTTGATTTGGTCCAGTTACAAATGTACAGACAATTCTAATTTGGCACATTTTTTTTCAAAATTGGAAAAATAACCTTCGATGACCTAGTTATTTTTTTCTCAAAATGAAAACATTTGTGTATTCCCGAGGTACATTCAGGAACATCCTTAAACTTAGTAGCCATGAATTTATAGACTACGATGAGTTTTTGATTGAATTCTACCACCATTGGCAGAATAGGATTTGTGTGAATAATTGAGGATACATTCATGTCATAAAGCAAAAACAGTGAAACCTGTGAATACAGACACCTGGGTAAACCAACAACCTCTATATACCGACATTATCCATGGTCCCAATACTGAAATTTAATGTATTTTGAAACTTGATAAGCCAGAACCCTGTAAAAACTGACACTATAATCTGGTCCAAAGTATGGTCGGTATACACAGGTTTCACTGTATATTATAAAGGATGTCAAAAGGCTGAAGTCTATTCCACATGAAAACCAGGTAAATATGCTACAAAATATGCAGTAAAGGTAACTAGCGATGAATCGGTGGGATCAATTTGTGGATAAGGTACAGAAACGCTCCCAACGGAGAAAATTCTACCTTGAGTCGAGTCGAGTGATATCATCCTCTTGGTCTTGTGACAGGACCTGAGATAAGTCGCTGCGGATTTTTCTAAGCAGAGGCGTACAATAACTCTGTGCTATATGTAGTTTCTCTTCCTTCGTAATACCATATTCCTGTATGGGAGAACCAAATCACATTATAATCTGTTAAGAAGCGATCATCATTCTAGATGTTTTGGAGAATTATGGATCTGGTGAGAAGTTAAAGGTGAAATGCAAAGGTTTATCAATTCTTCGTTTTACATTTAATATAGGTTGAATAATGATAGAAATACCAGTATAACTACTTGACTTGGATTAATTTGAATTATCTTGTCTGCTAGAATCTTTTTAAAAGTTGATACCCCTAGCCCAGCTGAATTCAGTTTTGCAAAACGTCATCGCTTATCTTTCCTTGATTGTGACTCGGACCAGCCGCCCGGAGACTGAACGTTACAAGTATTGACGACCGGCCAGGTGGTCTGATGTGACGTCACAAGCCAGCGTCAAACAGGGGCAGATAAGCGATGCGGATTTCATTTCTGAAATTGGCCGGGCTTGGGATACTAACTTTGAAGCACTTTTCAAAAGCTACCAGGAGACAAAATACTTCAAATAAAACCAACTGTAGTAGTTTGACTGATATTTCCATCATTAAATAGCCCATGAAGAATATAAAAAGAAAAATATGAAAACCTTTGTATTTCACTTTTAAATATGATTGGCTGCATGTTCTTCTAATTTTATTTCTATAAATAAGAAATATTTTCTTGCACTTTAAGATAAGTGGTAAAATATTTTTTAATATCCTAAAAAATCACCCCAAATTTGCTTGTGACAGACACTGTTCCAGGACGAAAATATCATTTCCTTGTTTTGATAAAGATAATCTGTCCATGGGGTAAGAAAATTTATCTCATGTTGTAGAATGATTCATTTCGATTTTTATCTAATCAAGAAAATTGTTTGATTGTTGAAAAGGCCAATACATATAAAACCAATCACAAGCTAAGTACCTGAGGGATAACAAGATCAGCTAGAGCCTTGGAACACGCGTACAGTTCCTCAGCCTTCTCAAACTGTAGGACGGTTTGATTATGTTGAAGGTCGTACTTGATACAGTCGTAGATGTCAGGGATTTTGTTGATGTCAAACCAGCCGTTCTTCATTTTGAAGTCTTTCTCTAGCTTGGCCCAGCGCCGCAGTAACAAATCCCACGTCTCTCCATGGTACAACCTTTTCTCTATAATAGAACAAGAACAACAGTCGTTCATAGATGCATCAGTCATCGATTACCTCCCTTGGCATAACACACCTTCATCAAAATAAAGTGCCTCATTTTCTTTTTTTTCAAATTTTAGGCCCACATCTTTTTCTTTGGGATTTGACATTTCCTCAGTTGGACAAAATTGGATAAAATACACAAGTCACTCAACCAAGACATTTTGGATAACTGAAGCAGTGCTATTTTCTTCAGCTATTGAAAACTACCATGCCAAATTTTGAATCACCATGATGCATAAATGTCTAGAATTAAACAGTGATCTTCCAAAAAACTGGAGAAATCAAGTAACGGAATTAAAGCGATAAACAGATTAGAGGAGGGAGGGAATTTGGCTTAATGTCACACTCAAGTTTGTTTCACTCATATGGTGACAGTCAGTTTGGTTGGTGGAGGAAGCTGGAGTACCCGGAGAGAACCACCGCCCTTCGGCAAGTAACTGACAAACTTTCACACATGGACCAGCTGGGCTCGAACCCGTGCCAGTTCAGCGGTGTGAGGCTAGATTAGAGGATATTAACTGATAGTGATACCCAGGCAGTGATTGTGTAACAAGTGTGAATGACCAGCATAAAATGGTCTTCTCTCAATCAGGCAAAAATGTTGCCACTCTTAATAATATTTAGCTGAAATTTCACCTAAGCAGCATCTAATCGCCAATATAGCCTCACTTGGAGAAAAAAAAAATCGATATACAAGTAGTTCTTACACAGCCCTCACAAATACGAAAAACTCACCTTGAGCAGCAAAAATCAGGTGGCATCGAAATAACTCTCATAAAACAGCATGTTAAAAGTTGCTGAGCTAAACTGATTATGACACAGAATTTACCTCAGTAATTGCCAAATGCAGTGGTTGCTGACAGAATACTCCTTAACGTTTCTTTTTCTAATCTTAAATTTGAAACCCCGGGTGAGATGCGAGACCTTAATCAATCTTTGTTTGATACGTTTAACCATTATTTATCATCACATGATTGCACTCTCCGTATTAAAATCCCGATCCCGATACATAAATCCCGATCAAACAAATATCATCTAGACTTGGTACTACAGAAATCTCCTGTCAAGAATTCAAGAAAGAAATACGTCAACCAATTGCCTAGAGAGTTTCTGGGCCAGGGAGCATATTTTGATCGATCAACAATTTCCATTTTTATGCAACTGACCATTGCAATTTTTAACAGTCTAATATTTCAGTAGGTATACATGTACTTCACAAAAAATATGATTTTGCAGGGTTTGGACTGAAAAAAAAGAGGAAAAATCAGCTTTATCACCGTGACACACAAATATTTTCTTATTTCAATGTTACATATCCTCTTACTTCCCGTGTCAATTGTTAGAGGGAGTACCATATCCCAATTTGTTACCTTCGGTTTTGAGGTCAATCTTGAGTCGCCTGACCTTGGCGGTGATCTCTCTCACCATGTCATGGACACGCTCACACGTGTGGAAGGGGTTCTTGATAAACTTGATCGCCTTCAGCAGTGACTGACTGTTGGTTGGGGCAAGCTGTAAAAGAAATAGACCAGAAACATTCTGAAACAGTTAACACCAACAGGCTTTAATGACATAGAGATGATCTACATATGTAGAGCATATTTCCACTGGAACACATCTTTGTTTGAGTTATTAATCCCTTAAAGATGTCCGCTGCTGGTTTTTGGCATTGGCAGCCATTTTGCCTGTTTTTCCTTTTGGGTTATCTCCCTTTCCTAGGTTAAGAGATGGGTATTTCCTTTAAAAGCCTTCTAGCCGAGAATTTTGCACAGCAACATCCATAAATTTTGGTAGACATTGCGATTATCTACAAATAGTTAGAATATAAGAAAAAGTTAAATACTAATTACATGAATTTTTCATGAATATGCTTCAAAACTAGGGCTATTGCCTATGTTTTCTGGGTTATCAAATAGAGTATGAGTCAGTCCACTTTATGTTGCCTACAGCCAAAAAAATGCACACCAACCTATATTTTTTTCTTTCTTATTCCTCATATTACACAATTATGAATGCAACAACACACATTATTCAAATAGTTAATTACTTTCATTCACCAGCAGCGGACATCCTTAATAGGCCCTAATCTATTCATCAGTTTAATTCCATTACTTGATTTCTCCAGTTTTATATTAAAGATGTTTATTTCTTGATAATTATTCATCACGGGGATTCACAATTTGGCAAATTTTGGTTTGGTTATTATGAACTAGGTCCAAAAAAAAAAGAAGAAGAGGTGTCAAAGTTTTCTAATATTTTTCCGATTGCTGAGATATTAATGTTCAAAATGTGAGCTGCATTTTATCCAATTTTTGTTAAAAACAGATAAAATTCCACAGAAATAAAACGAGTCAAATTTTGAATAACTGAGGCAATAATATTGTGTTAAAGGGTTATTCTACTAAACCACCATCACGTAATATGTCCACCTTTTTTTTAGGGCATATAGGTTCAACCACGCGCAACAGATTTTCAGGTGAACATTATTCCATATTGACATGATACATAAAACAAGGTGAACATGGGAAAGCACAGCTCCTGGCTCTGAACCAGGGTTATAGTTCAGCTTCATATATCTGTATATAGACTGGCAAAATTACAGTGTGACTCTGACACATAAAATGAATATTTCCAGAGTTGTTCCAATTGACTGGAGATGTCTTTGTGAGAATGAGGTCTAAAACAAGAAATATTACATAAATATTTATTTTGAAGAATTTAATGTACATGTACAATCAAATAAGGAAAACAAGAGGAAAATACCAATTTATTTCCATCACCACCAGCATGACTTGAAGAGCAAGGCCTAGTATCACAGAAGAGATCTTCACAAGATTGAACCTACATGTATATTCCAATATACCCATGATACAAGACCAGCCACCTCTACTTCATGTAATACAATGTGTACCACCTCCCACAAAAACCTGTTATTAGTGTTAACAATAAAGAAATTTGTCTCGATTGTCCTGGAGGTTACATGTTCCAGGAGTTTCAGGAGACCAATATGGGTTGCCATAATTTGTTGTGCTTAACCACGAAGCACCTGTTTACACAGGTTACTATCTTGTCTGGTGAATATATATGTAAGTTAACCTGAATCAGATTATGGTAATCCCCCTAATAATTCAATCACAGGAACTGAGGAAGTGAAATTTCTCACCATAAAATTTGGGGGTGATCAAATTTATTAGAACAGGAAGTTGATGAAATGGTCCAAAATCATGTATATACTGCATTGTTTCTTTGAATTGTTATTTCAGGGATTTCCTAATCATGCTAATGATCAAATTTTTAAGAACAGCCAAATGAATTTTCTCTCCAAAATTGGGCATGTGATTGAATTTTGATAGGGGGATTTAATTATTCAATGGATTATTGTTCCTGAGGAAATATTACAGCATC
Source organism: Hanleya hanleyi (assembly GCA_036873755.1). NCBI lineage: Eukaryota > Metazoa > Mollusca > Polyplacophora > Lepidopleurida > Hanleyidae > Hanleya > Hanleya hanleyi. The sequence goes on along the minus strand of JAVTVY010022505.1, from coordinate 62,113 downwards.
AGTAGGCCTTTGTCTACAACTCCCCAATATTTTCTGGTTTTTATGTCACTTTGGCATCAGGGCTGCTCCAAAAATGTACATTTTTGGGGCATTTTTCTTTCTGTCTTCCCACCACCCATATAATGCCTAATATTCAAATTATATACATGTAACCACGGGATCGCCCATGTCATTTGTCCATTTTTTTTCTGGAACAGCCCGTGCACTATACATATCACCATATACACTAGAGTTAGTGTATGTGAGCTAGAGTTGAACCAAAAACAAAGCTGGATAATCTACAAGTACATGTACATATCATCATATACACTAGAGTTAGTGTATGTCAGCTAGAGTTGAACCAAAAACAAAGCTGGATAATCTACAAGTACATGTACATATCACCATATACACTAGAGTTAGTGTATGTCAGCTAGAGTTGAACCAAAAACAAAGCTGGATAATCTACAAGTACATGTACATATCATCATATACACTAGAGTTAGTGTATGTGAGCTAGAGTTGAACCAAAAACAAAGCTGGATAATCTACAAGTACATGTACATATCATCATATACACTAGAGTTAGTGTATGTCAGCTAGAGTTGAACCAAAAACAAAGCTGGATAATCTACAAGTACATGTACATATCACCATATACACTAGAGTTAGTGTATGTCAGCTAGAGTTGAACCAAAAACAAAGCTGGATAATCTACAAGTACATGTACATATCACCATATACACTAGAGTTAGTGTATGTCAGCTAGAGTTGAACCAAAAACAAAGCTGGATAATCTACAAGTACATGTACATATCATCATATACACTAGAGTTAGTGTATATGAGCTAGAGTTGAACCAAAAACAAAGCTGGATAAACTACAAGTACATGTACATATCACCATATACACTAGAGTTAGTGTATGTGAGCTAGAGTTGAACCAAAAACAAAGCTGGATAATCTACAAGTACATGTACATATCATCATATACACTAGAGTTAGTGTATGTGAGCTAGAGTTGAACCAAAAACAAAGCTGGATAATCTACAAGTACATGTACATATCACCATATACACTAGAGTTAGTGTATGTCAGCTAGAGTTGAACCAAAAACAAAGCTGGATAATCTACAAGTACATGTACATATCATCATATACACTAGAGTTAGTGTATGTGAGCTAGAGTTGAACCAAAAACAAAGCTGGATAATCTACAAGTACATGTACATATCATCATATACACTAGAGTTAGTGTATGTGAGCTAGAGTTGAACCAAAAACAAAGCTGGATAATCTACAAGTACATGTACATATCATCATATACACTAGAGTTAGTGTATGTGAGCTAGAGTTGAACCAAAAACAAAGCTGGATAATCTACAAGTACATGTACATATCACCATATACACTAGAGTTAGTGTATGTGAGCTAGAGTTGAACCAAAAACAAAGCTGGATAAACTACAAGTACATGAAATAATAGATGCCAAATGTATATAGATGTGCAGTAGCAAAGCTTTGACTAATCACTAGAGAAACAGAAGTGTATGTACATGTACATGCATGTGTACAATCAGGTCACTGTCCTCTCTCTCCCACCCCCCTACCTCAAACTGGAGAAATGAGTGAGTGAGTGAATATGATTTAATGTCGCTTTCAACACTATTTCAGTCATATCACGATGTTGGTTCCTATTCCTTTTCACACCCGGAAACCACATGGGTAGGGTCCTATTTCTTTTAACACCCGAGACCCCACGGTGGAGTCCTATTCCTTTTCACACCCAGGATCCTCATGGGTGCCCCAGTTAGTCGCCTCTTACGACAAGCTCTCTGAGGAGCCGAGACCTATTCTTGCCATGACCTGGAGTGTGCACAACGACACCCCAGGTCAATCCCCAGGAGCCTCACAGGGCCTGGAGAACTGATGGGGCATCAAATAAATTTGATTCCAGAAAATGATAATGACTTTGCGTTCAGCAAAATTTCAGCTACATGTATATAGCGAGGAGGGAATCACAATATGATCCTCAATCATAACCCAATGTGGGAATGTGGAGGAATCACATCTGTACAGACAGAGCATCATCGATTTCCATCCAAGGGAGATAATCAGAACCTGGACCTGTTCCATGTGTGAAGATCCCCCACCTGTCTTCATGAAAAAAGTGTGTGATTATCAACCACATTCATGACATTCCCCCAACTCCTGCCTGAAGTTGTTTCATGTATCATATTCAAGATAATGATGTGAATAACAAAACGTGGTAAAGTTTCTAAACATTTCACTCGTATTCTGTCTCAGAGGATACAAAGGCAGCTTTCTACAGTGGGAAAGAAATCTGCACTGCCCCTTTTGACAATGACGTCATACTTCGAGCGTCCTGCATCGTCGCTGCAAATGCAGAGAATGGAACAGTTTTGTAAAAATGTTGCATTGTGACGTGGTTTATCGTTTCACGTGGTTTAATAACGTCACAAGTTCCGACATGCTTGTGACATTGTGCACTTCAATTCAATAACATTAATAACATTGAAATTGTTAAAATTAAAGTCATAACACAAGAAACAGGTTATAATTTCTGTTATTTAGAGGATTATCTTGAATATGACCTAAACTTGCAAAACTACCACAGTTACACTTTAAGGTCGCTTTGCTGAACGCGACGTTAACCCTTTGAACACAAAGAGTTTCCATGTCTATTAACACCTGACCCTGAGCAGCTCCCCGCTAAAATCGGGATACAAACGACAATTTTGTCATATGCATAATCTAAACAGCGTTGCTCACCCCATGGGGACTCTACGAGTGGCAGAGGATCCCTTTTGGACTTGGGCAACCAAACTAAACAATGGAGCGGATACGACTTAAAACGTTATCTGATTGGCGGAATAGTTGGTTCTGACGTCAGAAGCCGCTAAAGCGGCCTCTCAGGTATGTACATTATATAAATAGACCGCTAAAGCAGCTTCTAGGGTTCAAAGGGTCAAATCTTAATTCTCTCTCTCTCTCCCTTTCAACAAGTTTTTCGGTCATATCCCAATGGTGTTCTTACATGTGACAGAACAGTTACAATGTCGCCATGTTAGGACCATTAATTTTGACTCAGCCCTGGATGGACCCCAGGACCTCGCTTGCGACACAGGGGCTCATTACCGTTGTTAATTGGTTAATTAGGTTGATTATATGCAGGGGGGGGGGGTCAAGGTGGGGAATAAATACCTTGACCCCCCCTATAATCAACCTAATTAACTAATTAACAATGGTAACGAGCCCCTGTGGCTTGCAAGCCAGACAATCTAACCACTAAAGCTGACTCTCTAATGAGGAATCCTTGATATTTCTTGTGATCATATCATTGATATTCCAAGGAATAATAATTAAGTAGATTTGACATTCCTTAATTGAGCCAACATCAGGCAATGGTCTTGTTGCCCAAGGGACAATGCCAGATACCCTCAGTACACATATTTTCATCAATGTGGTAGTTGTAACTGGCAAGACCATCAACAATTCTCAACCTGGTCTAAAATCCTTGTCGCACTCAACTTCGAAATATTGTATAACCAAATTTTTAATGAGCCAATGGCATGCCAATACACTGAATTTGAACAAAACTCAATTATTCGTCTTTTTCATCCAGAAGATGATGAAACTCAATGTTCAAGTCAGAAAACTGCCTAAAATCACATAAAGCCTGCAAAGTAAAATTAGCAGGAACTTTCATTATTCGAAAAAGATCAGAAAAACCTCTGCTTTACAATCAAATACATGTAAAGAGTGTCACATGATGAAGTAGCTCTCATTGTGTCTTCTAATTTTGAGAAAATACATGTTGTATTCGCTATGTTTACAATGTCTATTTTGGTGAACAGTTAAAACTACATGAAGCTACAGAGGTAATCCAGACTTGTACAAAATTTGAAGTTAAGTCTTTCACATTAGATCTGCCCCAATTACCATGGCAGGTTCATTGACACACGCCTCTGGGCAGCACTTCTTCCATCTTTCATGTCTCTTCAGCAAGGAGCATTTTTTTTTAACTATTGATGGCTGCTGTATTACATATGTTAAATATAGATCAAATTATCCTATTATACCAAGGAAGGACCATTATGCTAACATCTATGGCAATTTCTGGTCGAAAGTTAACATTGATTAAAAATATTTTCTATGTTGAAAGAGACAGAAAAGAGAGTGGAAGGCTGAATCTGCTGTGGCTATCGGGGCAGATCTCTATTGTTAAAGGATTAACTTGAAGGATCATTTTTGTGCAAGTCTGGGATTAAGCAGTTGTAACATTCGAAGTGCAAGGTGTGCAAAATGAAATATTCTTTTTTCCATAAACATCATAAAGCATGGCTAAAAGCCATTCAAATGTACTTGAAATACAATAAACATAGGAAAGAAAATATTTGAATTTTTACATGTCAAATTGAAACAAAAACCTTGCCATTCCATCAATTCCCTAATTCCCTTGACCTACTACATGTACGGCACAGCTTACGTCATAGATGGCCAATCAAGAAAGAAACTGAACAACATCATGCAGCAAGGTTTTGTCTTTGATCTACACATACTGGCTAGCAAATAGTGGTTGTTGTACTTATCCAAACAGGACATTCATTTCCTTTGAATATCCAATCAAATTTGATTTCATACGGGGCACCTCTACCTGAGTCTGTGAATATGGACCCCCCAACCATAATCTGAAGAGAAACAATGTCACACTTGGTCAAGGCGAGTTTTATGTTTCAAGTTGGTGTGCGAAGATGGGGATTCAGCATCCCAAATAGAATATGCAGCCATTTGGCCAAAAAAGTTAATTAAATGTTTCCCAACAACTTGTTTTGAAAAAATGGTGTTTTATTTTTTATTCTGTATTATTTTTTTATTTTTTTTTGTGTTTGGCGAATCTTTTCACATTTGTAGAGATATGCTCCGCAAAGAAACTTTCAATGAAATTAGTTTGAGATATGCAGTTTTACTTGGTAGAGTCACACATCTAACATGTATTTACCAGCAGTTACCATGGTTACAGTTGATACGAATTACAAAAACATGTATTCAGTAACCATTCCCGACTGATGTGGTGGAGTATTTATTTTTTGGCCAATAATGTCAATAAAAATGGATGGGCGGACATCAGAACATCGGTGCTGCAGTACTTGGGAAACAGTTAACTTTTCATGACCTTAATTTCTCCAGAACTTCCTGAAAATTAATTCAGAAAATATAATGCCCTAGCATGGGACATACATCTCCTCTTCATTGGTCAAGTTATGGTGTCAATGGGAGTCTACAGGAAGTTTGTTTATCCAAATATGGTCATTGTTTGCTGTTGTTGTTTGGCTGTTTCCAGACCCATGAATTGGGTAGACATTAACAGGCACCCCTCACCGTGCTATATTGAAACCAGCTTTATAACATGAGATTGATCTAATCAAAACCCCTCGGCTTTCCCCAAGTGATTGTGACCCATGTGTAGTGTGAATTGGGGAAGAGATAGTTCTATGTGGGATGATCAAGATATACCGGTAGTACATTCAGACATATAGGACAGAAATAGAAAATTATATATCTGTAAAGGGGCATAACTCTGTAAAATATGGGTCGAGGGGAGCCACTTTCGATAGGCGTCTGACTTAGCACTACTGTAAAATAAGAACTGAGACGAATAAGCTGTACCGAACACGGATCTGCAGATATAACTTGTACATTCAACTACAGATAACAAAATCAGAGATTATTACATCCGAAAGGGGCATAACTCCATAAGCCGAGGCGAGTTATCCTTTGTTGGCTTGTAGAATACAACAAAATAAATAAGTTTCCAAAATATAGTAGCTATACCGAACACAGTTCTGCAGATATAGTTGGTTACATTCAGGCATATAGGACAGAAATAGAAATTAATATATCTTTAAAGGGGCAGAACTCTGTAAAGTATGGGCCGAGGGAAGCCACTTTCAATAGGCGTCGGACTTGGCACTAGATAAATAAGTGTTGAAAATTTGGTGGTTGTATCTCAAGCGGTTTTGCATAAAATGCGTTAACGGACGGACGTACAGACAGACGGACGGACGGACGTACATGGCAACGACAATACCCCGAGGCCAAAATGGCCGAGGGGTAAAAAACAAACCGTGTAATAATGGGGTACAAGAGTACATACAATTTACAATGTAAGGAATAACTTTAAAGAGAGAACAAATAAATAAGTCATCCATGGGATTCTAACCCGCAAATTGGTATTGAGGAGAACATGACATGTGTTACTTGAGACATAACTCAAGACTTTGGTAGCGCATTCCCACCTTGATCAGGTTAGAAAGTACTACCTCTAAAATGGAGGTAAAAAAAGTGAGTTTTTGCCCAATAAAGTCAAAAATATATCCAAGAGACATCCGTCATATGCGGCCATGGACATAAATGTATATATCTGTTTCAACTGGTATTCAAGAAACATCTTTCTAATTTGCCTTATTATAATAGATGACATGTTTTGTTCTCTATTAACAATTAAAGTATGCAAACTTTCATTGGAAAACCACTGTTACGACATATAACAATATATAAGCTAAGTCAACTGAAGATTTTGGAGTAATGAATTAATCAAAAGTTTTTAAGCAAAAACGACCTTTTTACCTCCATTTTTAGAGAGGTACATGTAGTTAAACCTGTTCATGAGCTGAAGATTGCAGGTTTGAATCTCACTAAGGCCATTGTCACTTGATTTGTTGTTTAGCATGACCTTGGTTTTTCAAATATACATGCTAGATGCTATAATTATTTATTATTAATTATTAAATTGCAACAAATTGAATATGAATATAAAGAAAATGAGTAAGTTTTAATCATGAAAATGTAAATCTCTCATCTATTTGAAATATTTGCCTAAAAAATATAGATGAGGTCTGGTGCATGCTGAACTACCAATCAAGTGACAATGGCCTAATGGCTCATTCATTCCTTCTCTCTTCTCACCTCATTTTGAATACATACTTTACACCAAATTATAAGTTACATGTATCAATAGGGCAAACCTTCTAAGAATTCAATCACATATTAACATTCAATCACCCTCAAACGTTAATCACTCAGTCCAATGAATTTGATTACCCCCTGATCATGTACATGTGGGACGGAGAGTGTTAACGGGTGAAGTCTAGCTATGTATCTCTCGGACAAGTGTCCGTTCTAATAAATTTGATCACCCCGATATATCTGGGTGAGAGAAAGTTTTTCCTGTGACTGAATTATTAGAGACATATATCCTTCAGTTTCAGGTGTGGATTCAGGAGAAAGCATTGATGGGTGAAAGGTTGGGTTTCAGTTGGACAACAGCATTCTCATGGAATCAGATTGCATATGCCTACTGTAAGATATACCCTCTGATTGCACAGGGGTCAAAACCGCAGCGCATAGCTTTTGTGTGCATGGCCTTGGTCAATCAGCATTGTCTTTTACAAGATGGATGCAGTTCCCATCTCTTTCGTATACAAATACATGTTCCCTGTATCGATCAAAATTGATAGAGTGAATACGCATGCCTGCTATGCTTTCCTGCACAGTGCAGTCAGTAAATACATTTTTCAATGCAGAAAGAGCTTTAAACCTGATGGCTCCCCCTATATCCACACCTGCCATCACATCTATTAGTTGCATTTTGTGAGTTCTATTAGGGTTGCTTCTATTTTACATATGGTGTGTATATCTCAAACCTTTACGGTCTGGCCCTCTTTGTATTTGCCTCCGTTTCCTGTAGACAAATTCCTGTTTGACTGTAAAGTGAATTTTCAATATATCATGCATTTTAAATTGATTTAAGAAGAGTACATGTTTAAATATACAAGTAGATGAATCACACATTTAAAAACATTTTCTGTAATGCTGATAAATAATTAGCTGTATTCGTTTCTATATTTCACTTCATTCTTAATCCATCTTCAATTAAAAATGACGAAATATAGACTCGAAGCTGCAGTGATCTGTCAACAAAGTTGGTTCATAACTTTACAAAATCCTGTCACATCTGATGAACAATAATCAGGAAATATCTTTCCCTGTCCAATGTGAATTCCAAATTTAAAAAAAATAAAATAAATAAATAAATAAAATCTCTCAAAATTACAAAATATAATCAGTGCAGATCATCAAAACTTGTAATTAAATAACAGAAAATTCATGACTTCCCAGGCAATTCTTTCTAATGATATGGAACATACAGTTGACTGTACATTCAATAACCAACTCTGAATCATTCCACAGCAAGCAGATGGAGTTGAGGCGTGAAATTGCACAGATACAAGTATGGCCATGCAAAGCCAGATTTTCAGCACAATTGTCTCCCTTTGGAGCTCTTCAAATTGTCTCCCTTTACCTGTTTGACAGCCTCTGGTTTGCACGAGTTTCAAACAATGAGAGAAGTTACAGTTGAGGTACAAGATGCACATCTGTAAACCTACCTTCACATAGTCCAGTTCTGTGAAATCTCGATTCTGATTTAGTATGTGCTTCAGTTTTTCTTTTACGCTGCAAAGAAAGAAAATGGAAAAACAATGACTTTGTTGTTACATGTCACATAAACTATAGGTGTTGCAGACAGCACTTTCCATTGCTCTCACTAGCATAACTTGCCCACGAGATTGTCGCAGGGGAAGTCATGGGTTTGGGACATGTTCTGTACATAATGATACTGTGTATTTCAATTCATGTTATAACAAGCCCAATCAGTGATAAAAAATATATTTTGTGGAATTTGAGGAATGATGATTTGCTGATGACTTGAATGCTTTCAGTGGTCTCTAGTCTATTAAGGCTAATTCGAAGTGTGAATACCTGAAACAGAGCAACTGTAATACCGTCACGGACTGTAAAACTTTGAGAAAAAAATTCAGCACCAAACAAGTGAGTGAGTGAATAGAATTTAATGTCGCTTTCAACAGTATTTCCGCTATATCACGACGAACCAACTCCAGTTGTGTTCCTGTTACTTCAAAGAAGAAATCTTTGAAGCAGCATGGAACCAGACACCCTCCATCCACCCTATAAAACACTGAGAACAGAGCACAAGACACAGACGTGACGCTTACTGGTGCAATGAAGACAAGTGATATTACAGTGCTGGACCTCACATTATCAAGTTCCTGTTGCTTCTCAGCAAAATGCATTGAAGCAACAGGAACCTGAACCCACCCAATCACCCGCCAGCATCAAACAATAAAACAACCCCACAAATCATTCTGATCACCAATATTTTATGATATGGGCAATGAAGACAATTTGAGGAAAGTGGACTGCATTATTCTTGAACATGAACCATGCAAAGCACTGAGAACCCCTTGGCCTTGAAGGTATTAAAATAGGACCCTTGTTGAACAACAAGCAGTTGATGACAACAAACAATTGGTGACAAAATTGACAGTTTACCCGAGTAGTGAATCAGAAAATATAGGTCAATGCGACTAATTTTTATAAGGTTTCTGTACCATGATCACATGCCTAGGTGATTTAAGATTGGTACTCCTGTATATTATTCAGACATGGTGGTAATGATAGACCCCATAGATGGACATAGTACAGTCCAGATATGTATCCAATGTAAGGTCAGTTAATCTAGGCATAATCATTCATGAATTAATAACTTTGACCCAGTGACCCCAAATGTACATGTAAATGTAGGTCAATCTCACTTGGCGATATACTTCTGCTCTATGACCACATGCATGTGACTATGGCAGTTTGGAGCTCCCAGGCAATCACTTTTCAGACAAATATAGATGGTGACAAATCTGACCTGGTGACCCAATAAACTGGGTCAAACCCATTGATTTTAGATTGGCTTCAATCTTGTGACCACCTGCATGTGGGATGTAAGTTTGGTGTACCTAGGCATATTCATTCTGGAGATATGATGATAATGAGAAAACACGAACGTAAATACGTACAGGATAACAATACCCCCCGAGGACAATTTTGCCTGTACTCCACGACCTGATGTGTGTCTAGTGTAAGTTCAGTAAGCTTAGGCCTTATCATATGATGGTAATAAGCAGCCTGATATGAATGAACACATTTGATGCAGTGACCCAGAAATTAGAGGTCAATCTCACCGATTATAATCTGCTTTAAGACCACATACATAACTATGTGAAGTAAGTTCGGCACTCCTAGACATAGTCATTCTTGAGATATCGTGGTAACAATCAATTTATGATAATTTGACACAGTTTGACCTGGTGACCTTGGAAAATACAGGTCAACCTCATTGATTTTCATTAGGCTCTTGCTCTGTGACCATATGCATGTGTGATGTAAGCTTGGTATTCTTAGGCATAGTAATTCTTGAGATACATGTATGGTGGTAACGACAAATCGGAGATGGACGGACGGACGTATAACAATACCCTTCCCGCAAATTTTGCCCGAGGGGTAAAAACAGAACAGGTATAAATCTAGATGCTACATGTATCAAATTAGTGTGCATGACTCTCACCTTAAATTGTTTCAGACCCACAGTGCTTTGCTTCAAGGTTGTAGTTTATGATTATGTACACGTTGAAAAGCCTTATCTATTGTCTTTTAAAGAGTTATGTTTGGTGTGGTGATAATAATGGTGATTCTCATATATTAATTACTCACACATGTTGATACTTGGATGTCTCCCCCTCGCTGTCCAGCAGTCCGTTTGTGTTCGCACATTTCACCATCTGAACCAGGATGGGAGGTAACTCTCCCTCCAATGCCAACAAACCCTGCAACACAAAAAGAAGACTACATTACAAATAATCATATCTTGGGTTCAGACATAAAATCATTCAGGGGTGTGACTGGATTTTTCTTTTGTAACGTGTTGGTATTGGTATGTGAAACATTGTATCTCCCTACATGTAGGTTATTCACCATGTTCACTCAGCAAAAATAGTAACTGTAGATAGAAAACTGTCCCAGATATAGACCGGACAGATGGACAGACAGACAGACAGACATGCCTTCGGGAAAGCATATATATAAATGCTAACCATTACAGCACTGTATAGCCAGAACAGGGATAAATCATAAGGGACTGCATCTTTGGTCATCAAATAATCGACCTCTTCAATAATGGACAGTCCAGTATTGCCACATACCTTAGCGAAAGCTGCCGCAGTCATCTGTACCCGACCTTCATCGGAGGCATAGATTTTTAAGTCATGACGATATGTGCTGTGTAGTCGTAGAATGCCTAACCCAGGGGCACCATATTCACCTGTGATACAGAAAATAAAACACATTTTGAGAGTGGCACCACTATCAAGCACGTAATGAATGGGTTTCGGTGAGTATGTATAAAGGTCCACATGTGGGGAATTCCTCTCAAGATCTGGGGAATAGATGAATCCGCCTTTTGCACATTATTGACAGAACAAAGAAAAGCCGGTTTGTGCAGTGACCCATGATTTCAGCTGATCAGCTACTGGTTCATATAATTTCACATTGCCCTATCTTTTAACCCAGGAGATTTCGAACTGATGATATCAGACATATATTTTCATGTAATATTTGACATATTATACATTATTCTAAGCACAATCACACTTTACTTGAATAATTGGAGAATATAGTATGTAAAATTATGTCAGTTACAATGTATCACCAGTTCAAAATATTCTCCTGGGTAAAAAGATAGGGCAAAGTGAAATTATATGAACCAGTAGCTGATCAGCTGAAGTCATAGGTCACTCCACAGACAGGCTCATCTTTGCATTCTTAATAACGTGCAAAAGGCACATTTCCAATGTCTCATACTAGTAAAAGTATTTTTCTGTGGCCGCAAAATGACAGCACCATCATTGTTTGGCATAGTGACATTTCTGCATTATAGCAATGTAGGGTTGTGACATTACCGATGTGACACGGTCTTTGTTGACTCAAGACATCCAAAGTTTTGATGCAATGCTTATAAGCATAATTTGCTCGACAAGAATGGTGGTGCCACCTGGTAGCAACCCATTGAAAACGTTCCGATCTCACTGAACGAACAGCCCTCTCTTGGTTCATCCAGGCAATATAGTTGGTGATAAATGTATACAAGTTCCTATGGAATAGTTTTACTACAACACATTTTTTTTTATCATTTCTCAATACATGTCAAAGAGGCAAGACATTACATGTTTGTATGCACAATTTTTTATCTGTATAGTTTACCCATGGGTATATACAGAGGAGTGCCCACTACATGTACCTGCACAAAAACTGTTTTGGTGCATGTAATATGTAGATAAGATCAGGTGGAACGCTTGCAACATTCCATGAATATTTTGGAACTAGAATGGAAAGAAAACATTTCTGAATACAGGGCAATTATTATGTAAATGATTTGACCACCAATAGATTTTTCCACAAGAAGGCCCATAAATAATGTTGGAATTAAACCATGATACAGATGGACAGAAAAGTGGACCGCAGACAGACAGACAAGGACCTGACCAATGAAACATAAATACGAAGCTGCGCATCAAAATACCCCTCGGCTCTGGGTACATTCATCATGTATTCAATTTGAACCAAGATGTCAGGAACACCAAGCAGTCACAAATATACAGATTATCAAAAATTTTGCAATTAGAAATGACCCCTAAGATTTCCGTCCAATCAGAGAAACCGGTATTCATTACATAAGTTCTTGATGCATCAATGATGTTTTCCAAATTTTACATCGAGCATTTGAACGGTATCAGAGATAGAGATCAATAATGATTTCGCATAAATTAAAGATGGCCGCCCATCCTTCCCGCCACTCACAGGAACTGATGTGATTATTCATTGAAAGTCTCTTGATATATTGATGCTGTATACCAAGTTTCGTATAGAACACTGAAATGGTATCAGAGATATACATCATTAAAGATTTTGCATAAATTAAAGATGGCCACCAAGGTTTCCGCTCAATCAGAGAAACCAGAACTGTCATTTGTCGTAAGTCTCTTGATGCATCGATGATGTATACCAAATATTACATCGAGCACTTGAACTGTATCAGAGAACGAGATCATTAATGATTTTGCATAAATTAAAGATGGCCGCCCATCCTTCCCCCCACTCAGAGGAACTGATGTGGTTATTCATTGCAAGTCAGTTGATACATCGATGCTGTATACCAAGTTTGGTATAGAACACTTAAATTGGATCAGAGATAAAAATCTTTAAAGTTTTTGCATAAATTAAAGATGGCCGCCAAGGTTTTCGGTCAATCAGGTCCTGATTCAAAGTATCTGGATGTATCGATGATGTATACCAACTTTCATATAAAACAACTGAATGGTAACAGAGATATGTATCATTATCGATTTCGCATAAATTAAAGATGGCCTCCAGGATTTCCAGCTAATCAGAAAAGCCGGTTTGGTAATTCATTGAAAGTTGCTTGATGTATCGATGATGTATACCAACTTTCGTATTGAACAGTTGAATGGTTTCCGAGATATGGATCATTATCCACTTCGCATAAAATTAAAGATGGCCGCCAAAGTTTTCACCCAATCAGGTCCCAATTCAATAGGCTTCTGGTCCTTGACTAGGTAAATAAGCATACCAAATTTGGAATTCTTCAGTGGAACCGTTCTCCGGCTATCTCGCTCACGTACGGACGTACGGACGTACGGACAGACGGACGTACAAGACGACGACAATACCCCATGGCCAAAATTGGCCGAGGGGTAAAAAGGCACATCTACAAATTACATTCTATATTGGACAGAAGTTTTGTCGACCTACCTTCAGTAGTTCTCAAGATATGGGAGTCCGGGGGAAAAGAGAACGAACAGATGCTACGACAGACTGACGGACAGATGGGATGACAACGGGGCGCCGCGCCAGTGGATTGATGCATATGGCATAGGCCACATGGATTCAGAATCAAAATTGAGATAATTTCATTGAAATACAACCCAAACCCACCTTGTCCACCGGGGTAGAGGGAGCGAAATGCTTTACCCAACTGCTCAGCTTGAGTTTTCCCAGCAGGAGTTAGCTCCCCTCCCCATTTGACGATCAGTAGTAAGGAGGGTTCTGGTGGCGCTTCATCTAAAATTGAAAAATCAAGGGCATTTAGGAATATAGGGCAAAGTTCAGACAATGAAATCTGCAAATCAAACAATAATATGTCAATAAATTTGAGTATCACAGTACGGTACTTGTAGTATTGAATTGATTAAATATGTGATGATGGACATCAGTTGAAAGGAAATTCAAGAATCATAATATCTTTTTCATAATTTGAATACAATAGTTCCATGCACACAAAATTACAGCAAAATCTCTTGCAATTATAGTTGACAGTAAATTATACTGTACAAAATTAATAAGATTATTAACAGCTAAAATATCTATAGGAATTATTCTGAATTCCATGTCCTATTTTTCCCCATAAGTGTTATTTTATATCATGCCTTAATGTTTCAGAATCTGCAATAACTAGCATATAAAGCTGCCCACTGTGTTATAACAATAAAACTATGACAGAGAACAGAACGAGATCGATAAATACTAACTGCTATCAGAACAAGTGGTGAACTGGTGTTACCAAACATGCAAAACATAATAGGAAAGAAGTTAACACACCCTGGAAAATCTTATTCTCATATTCATAGTATTTAAGTTTTAATAATCTGTTATTGTGATGGAAGGCTGAAACAAGAAATACTGATCAGTGGGTCTTTGGCCCTATCCGCAATTTAATTAATAATGATAATAACAATAATAAAAAATTCTAATTCTCTCATTTCAAATCTTCTCTCTTTTGATTGGTCGATTTAAATTTTTGAAAATAATCTGGTAAATGCTATTGGCAGATCTACATTAAGGTGGAGCAATAGCTATGAGAACATCTAGTCAAATACTGAGCATGCTGAGGGGAGATGTTAACCAATCGCCTGTGTAACTGAGGCCATTTTGAATCTTGATGTCAGATTCAGTCGCTAAGGATGGTGTGCCCAATAGTCAAAATATTTCACTTGTGTAAAACGCCCATCCAGTGGATTCCAAGCAGATTTTAAACATGAAAATCAGACACAATTGTTAAGAATTTTTTATTAGTGAAAAGCCTCCAGTCTAGACTCATTAATTGTTGTACTCAGACAGTTCATTCTTCTCCTTTGTAACTTCACCCTTCCATGCAAGATGGATCCAGATTCTTGTGACATGATGTGGTATATATTCCATATGAGCATCACAAGAGGTGATCCAACTTGTAGAACTGAATATTTTGGTCATGATTTGGGGAAAAAATGGAAAACAACATAATTCCAATGATTGTTCCTTGACCAGACTCAAATTTCCATGGCATTTCAAGGTTTTCCATGACCGTGAGACCTAGTTTATGAATGGGCTGCACTGTATGATCTGCATGATCAGTGCCCATCATACTATGATGAAGTGCCGAAGTAAATCAATCCATCCATCCCTGTTACAGCATTATTCTGAATCTGATGTACAATATCAAAATGGCTTCACTTACATGCAACTACCTAAGAGCAAACTACCTTATCCCTGCAATAGAAAACTGTTAATTTGTGGGCAATGGGAAATTTCCACTATAGTTCCAGTCAATCCCTGGACAACGATGTCGGTCCTCGATGGCAGCGGGTGGAGCACCGACACCTGGCTGGCCGCTTTAGCTCTGGTTCGTCATTCCGAGTGCTTCCCTATGTCTTTATACCAGAATATATTTGTAATCGATGATAAATGGTACCGGTATATTTTTGACCCGAGGAGTGAGGTTGCCAGGGTTATCATACATGTAAGCTTGTTCGTCCTTCCTTGGAATGGTTGGAATATTTTATCCATATTATCATATTTACATCAGTTATCAATAGTTGAAAACCCGCTCCAAGTTATAAACATACACATGTAGGGGAGAGATCATGAGAACAACCCGAAGCTAACAGTGGCCCACATGCTGTGCACCACTATCGCCGACACAGGGGTAAGACAGCATTGTCCAAGGATTAATATGGGAAGCTGCCATTACATTGATGCTGCCAGCATTTTCAAGTACATGTATCTCGCTGTGATACATTGAATCTCATTTATCTCCAATGAATCTCATTGAGATTTCAATGATATCTCACATCTTGATTTCAATCTGGGATCCAGTATAGTCCTGATTGGAAGCTCATTCCTTGTTATCTGCAGTGATACATTTAGCAGCGGCAGGTGCCCCCGACACATGGCTCCCCACATGATTTCTGGTTCATTCTCCTGGTCTCTTTTCTATTTCTTCCATTTTATGATAATTTTGGCAACTTCTGGTCGAAAATAGTCCAGTCATCAACAATTAAAAATATTTCCTGGGCTGAAAAGATAGGAAAGCAACTATGCTGCTAAATTCGGGCAGAAAGTATTGTCAAAGGATTCATTTGTATTATATTTCAAGTCCGGGATTTTGACTCGGGTTAAATGTAGGCCTACTCAATATTGTTTCAAAATCTGCATGAACTCTCAAATGCCAGATATACTCAAACATTCTGATGCTCACATCAAGATCAATGCTAAGAAGCAAATTTGAATAAATTTTGAATTCGGGTTTTCCTGATGATTAAGGTGAAAGATATTTCCACATAATTTGGGTCACTCATAAACTCTACACGTCCTAAAACGGGTCATGGTACTCATAAACTCTAAATGTCTTAACATGGGTCAAGGTACTCATAAACTCTACATGTCTTAACACGGGTCAAGGTACCCATAAACTCGAAACATCTTGACAGGGGTCATGCCCAAAACATGACGTTTGGTTCCTATTCCTTTTCACACCCGGAAATCACAAATGAATTGCTGGTCTAAAGTGTTTGAATTACTACAGAGATTACAACACACACAGAAAAGCTTCAAATCCCTGTCAATACTTTATCCCAATTCCAATGAATTTCCTCAGATCCAATAAATCCCACTGCAATTGTATGGATCTCATCGGTAGAGATCCCAAAACTCATTCAAATTAATCTCCAATGGATCTAGATCTTATTGAGGGGATGACAAGAATCCCGGACTTGCACAAAATTCTAGTTAATCCTTTAACATGTTTAACAATATGGGGCTGTTCTGCAGGCAACGGCAGGTGTAATGTGACGTGGCTCACAGTGGTTCGTTCATCCGCTCTCGTTTCCCATCTTTTTAGCATGGGGTGGCCGGGTTTTCTAACTATTGGTAACTGTATAATTTCTTTGCTAGGTATTTAGAAGTCGGCATATACAACAGCAGGCTATTTTATGGATAAAAACTGTTATTGCTCTGGTGCGGAGGAAGTTGGAAGTATCTTCAACAAAACGTCAGCTCCAAAGTAATAAAGGAGGTATCCATAAAACAACCTTCTGTTCTTGATAACTGCAAAGTGAATAGTTGCGGCCAGCAGTGATTCCTTCATTTGATTGGTCCACTGAACGTCACGTGATATCTCACAAAAAGTTACATTCACACTGACCGGTGAATATAAATTTTGTTGATGTCACTGTCGAAGCCAATCATGCGACCGACGTCTCTTCGAACACCTGTTGTGCGGCTGGCGGCAGTTGCATGATCAGACCCGATTATGGAGATATTCTTAACAAAAAATCTTCAGAATAGTCAGAATTTCTTCAACGTCAAATTCAAACCACAAACCAATTGCGATTGTTTCATATAATAAAACAATTATGTGATTCCAATGAGGTAAATACGAAGTTTTATGAACCAGAGAAATGCCAATATTCACCTCGGCCTTTGGCCTCAGTGAATATTGATTTTCTCTGGTCCTTAAACATCGTATTCACCTCATTGGAATCACATAATTGTATAATATTGTCCTACTATTCCAAGAAAAGACCATTATGCTTAAATTTATGTTAATTTTGGCAACTTTCGGTCCAAAATACACGTGCATGTTGTCCAGTTATCATTGATTAACAATATTTCCAGGCTACAGGGATAGGAAATAGAGTGGATGAATGAACCGCTGTGAGCCAGGTCTCAATGCATCGACCATGGCTACCGGTCCTATCGATGCAGCTGTATTGATTAACTTGCATTTTGTGCAAGTGGGGGATTGTATTCTCTCAAAAGTGTCTAACATGCAGGATTGAACCACATATCATACATATCATGTATAGACTAGTTCATTGTTCTGATAAAATACTAAAATGATCAGAGGTCATCTGCCATAAATAATGAAGGGGCTCGTAATCTCGAACAACATGCTGCGGTAAACTCTCTAGTACTTTAATCAGAGGACGGGGTGATCAAAGGATGAGGTGCATTTTGGCAAGGATTTGGCCCCCAGGAGATGGGTCAAAAGACCTGTGATTTTTTTATTTTTTTTTCATTGGCATGCAGAACAACATTTTGTGAATATATACATGTACTCAGAATAATAGGAAGTCACCAAGTCCTACATCTATGATTCTTGTGAAATAGTTTATTTGTGCAAAATCACCATTCTAAACATGCTAAAGGTGAAAATATTACCTTCCATTTTTCTCTGCAATAATATGAAGATCCACCAAACTCAGCTTTGTTCCAACTATCTATTGAACCATAATCATCACTGCATGCAGGGGCAGATACAGCTTTTTAATTTGGGCGCCTTTTGAGAAAAAAAATTTTGACCGGCAATTTACGTCCTGATTTCGCCCCTTCATTTTTGAAGTGACAAACGCAAACGTGAGTAAACCATCTCAAAATTAAATAAACTAAAATACCTGGATTTTTTCGTTGTTATTTGGGCGTTTTTCCTTTCTTAATTTGGGCGTTTTTAGACCTCGTTTATTTTGGGCGCCTTATAAAGGTATAAAATAAGGCCTGTATCTGCCCCTGGCATGTAAAACTTGTTTTAGTTCTGGTCGATCTTCATATGTTTACACTGAGAAATATAACGAGTTTTCACCTAAAATCTGTGATTTTTGTCAAATGTACTACATGTTGTTCATCGACCCTTTATGCGATAATCGTATGGCCCAATAAGTTGCAATTATTCTGAGTATACAACAAAACTTTGTACTAGATGTCAATCGAATAATTTCTGTCATACGTATTATATTATATCTCATATGTAATATTTAATTTTTGGCACCCTTCAGGAGCCAAATTTTCACTAAAACACGGCACATTCTTTGATTAGAATGGGAAGTTGATGAGATGACATGGATGATATGAAATAGGACCGTGGCTACGCATTTTCTCAAACATCGAGGAGAGGTTCAAATCAGTCAAATTATTAGAGTTTTCACAGACTGATCAAAATTCAAAACAAACTTTGGAGATGATTGAATGTCTAGAATGATTGAATTCTTGGGGGGTTTTACATAAGATAACCTAAATAAATCTACATGTAGGCCATTCACAAGCGAGTTCATTTAATCGAATAATAAATCTGAATTTTTCTTTTCAAATTTCACAGTCAGTATTCGTAATTATTTAGTTACATCAAGTTAGATGCTAGTATCGTTTCTTGGACATACATGTATTTTTCTTTCTAGAATGCCTGGATAGCATTGATCATGTTAATCAGCGTGGAAGTTCCAATGACAGATTATTGTTCAAAACAAATTTGAAAGGTACAGTTATACTTCGTTAAACGAACGTTCATTCTGGATGGCCTACATGTAAGGCCAGCATGGCCAGACCATTTATATTTTCTTGTTTCACAGCCGGATTTATATTTTTTTTTTCACAATTGAAGGGAATAATAAAATTAAAAATAAAATTGGACATTTTGCTACAGCAATTTAGTTTTGTTAATTTCCACTCATCTGCTCTGTCCATAATGTTAAATAGAGTCGATGCCACAGCTTGTCCCAGAAAAATGAAATCCACCGGTGAAACAAAAAATAAAATTGGGGTAACCTAACTTGTCTATTCCCTCTCAGCATGCTTGCAAAACTGCAGGAAGAAGGGATTCTTTTTCAAACCATGTTGAAATATCACATTTTAGTCATGATGTAGTCATGATGACAGTTAAAATTGATGCTAAGTCGACATAGTGTAGCCCCATGCATTTTTTTTTTTTTTATTGGCATCCGTCTTGTACATGTACGGTAATTTCCCTAATAATTCATCTTCCAAATTTAATTCGAAAACGGCCGATTTTTTCCCCGTCGTGATTTTTTCCATCCTAATAAAACGAAAACGGGAGCATTTTCAATATACTCGTGAAACAATAAATTCGAACACTCCCGTTTTCGTCGTGGAGTTCGTGCCGCTGAAAGTAAAGTGAATATGTTACTCAGAATAATTTCTGTACAACTAAATCGTGACTAACGATACGCCAACTGACATATTTTAAGGATGGCCCAGAGTCTTTTAAATGAACTATGATAGAGATATCAAACATAATACATGGTTATCAATAGATCACAACGATCACAGTGAAGCGGTCCGCCATTTTGGATCTTCCGTAAATATAAGCGTAACATATAATTCGAATACAAGCGTTTTTCTGGAATTACCGCGACAAATAATTCGAAAGTAGCCAATGTTTGAAGTTGCGAGTTTCATCACTGCATCGCGAATTATTAGGGAAATTACCATACGTGTAATTCAATACACACATTGTACCGGTGCACTTGCATGGAAAATAAAATCTATCATAAAATCACGATGCAAGGTTTTACAATTACTACATGTGAACGCACTTGTCCCTCAATATAATCTGATAATTCAGTATAGCATCTGTTGGGCTGAATAAAATAAGTCTCTATGTCATTTAATTAGCACCACATCAATTCTTTTCTTCACAGTTTCTGTAATTTTTTTTACTTTGTTTTTCAGACATTTATATCTTAAAATTCTGTAGAGTATCCGTTCAATCATTCCAGTTATTGTCCAGACAAGAAATGTGTAAAGATCCAACTGCCGACAATTGATCCAAGATGACTGAAATTAAACAGGTAACTAAAAAGCAATCATAACCATCCTCTCACCGATGTCTAGACACTCTCCAAGTTTGAGGTCAATCAGTTCAATACTTCTTGAGTTATTGGTCGGACAAGTAATGTGTAAAGATCAAACACCTAAAAATCCAAGATGGCTGATGGAGGCCATCTTGGATTACACAGGTACATGTAACTGAAAAGCACTCTCAACCATCCTCTCATTGATGTCAAGACACTCTCCAATTTTGAAGTCGATCAGTTAAATAGTTCTCAAATTATTTGTCGGGCAAGAAATGTGTGACGGAATGATGGAAAGGCACAATTACGGGTACAAAAAGA
This sequence comes from Hanleya hanleyi, assembly GCA_036873755.1. Classification (NCBI taxonomy): domain Eukaryota; kingdom Metazoa; phylum Mollusca; class Polyplacophora; order Lepidopleurida; family Hanleyidae; genus Hanleya; species Hanleya hanleyi. Next base: position 40,907 of record JAVTVY010022505.1, on the reverse strand, counting down.
ATTATTGCATTACTTTTTAGCACACTAAATTAACAATCTAGGTTTAGAATATTTATGTAATATCAGTCAACTCATTGACAAATGCACCTCAACGTTTGGCCATTGGCAAAATGACCAAGGCAGCACCCATTGCATGTATATTTATAAGGTGTGTTCACTCAGTCTGTGACAGTGATGACATCATTGTAATGCCTACTTTCAAAGCACGAGTGTGACTGGTCGATCATGTCGATTCAACTTTTCAAAAAGAAATTTGGCATTTCGTTGGCTTACAGAGAAAACTGACAAGAACATATAACCAATCAGAGAGTTCTTGAAAAGGTCAATTATTCAACATTATGATGAAAGACAAGTGCATTCAAAATAAATTGTTCATATTTAGAAACAAAAATTGGGAGGGAAGAGACAAGCGATGGGTCAAAGGTCAACACGGGCATGACCTACAATGTGAACGTAAACTTGAACTTCGACGCAACAGTGGAGGTTGTTTTACCCTCGGCCTCGCTGGACGATTCGTCAGAGTCTCTGTAAGGTAGGTCTTTGATCTGGACTTTACGGTGGATGCCTGTGAACTCGTACCTAAACAAACATCGAGAATATCTCAACTTGGATCAACACAACACAAATGAATCACTTCCCCCCTCCCTCCACCCTTTCCATCCCCAGGCTTGGGGTATTCCAAAAGGGAATCTTGTCCAGGAACATTACCTTAGTCCATCAAAGTTCCCTTTGGCTTGACCTTTTTCATTTTTCGGTCGAATGGTTCCCTAGCAGTCACCTATTGTATTTGTCTTGCAGATGACAAAAATATCAAACATTTGTTTTCCGGTAGAGATTTGCAAAAGTCTGGCACAGACCAGATGCCTGTTTGGTGTGAATTTGGTTAGCCAGTCATACTCCAATCACTATTGTCGATATTAGAAAATTTACCCTAAAAATATGCAACTCATGGTCACATCAATCATCGGCCTTGGGGAAGGGGGGGGGGGGGTCATGATCGTGTGCAATGAATGTTGTAAGACAGGTTAGTTTCAGCAATTGATGGGACGTCACCTGAAAATAATGGATGAATATCACTCATATTGAACAGGATGTGACCAGAACTATCCGATACCATAATATCACTCATATTGAACAGGATGTGACCAGAACTATCCGATACCATAATATCACTCATATTGAACAGGATGTGACCAGAACTATCCGATACCATAATAAACAACACCAAACAGGCCTGACTGGATTAGACTCATTCCTTATCTCGATGACGTTCCTGCTTGATTTGAGGCAGAACTTCCGGGAATGTCCAACTCTTGTCAATAGGAAGGCGGAGAGTGCTGATGGCATGGATTCAAATTTCAAGGAGGCTCGAGGCCGAAGAATCAGGTCAAGTTATGTGGTACATGAAGTACATGTATGAATATTTCCTGTATCTAGGTCAAGGTCGCTGCGTAAAAACATGTCTGTCATATCACACAAGTTGTATTAATTGGTCAAATATGATCAAGAGTAATTTTCGTGCCAGAAGGCCACCAAATAACCATGATATGAAGGGGTACAGATCCAAATTACCCCATCATGAATCTGGCTTTAATTAGATTATGACCAGATGCCCATGTGGTATGAATTACGTCCATCTTAAATATGTTCATACAGATAGCAAGACATTGAGGATGGATATATCTAAGTGATCTGGAAACATAGATGTATTTCACACTTATTCAATAGACCTCTGGTTCATGCCCATGTGCATGTGTGGTGAACATTTGTTAAGCCCAGGCAGGGTTTTTCTTTAAATATGTTGCTATGAATGAGAAAATTGGGATGGATCAACCTGTTTACATGGACTTTGAGACACTGTACGGTTCTGGACCATGATGGGGCGCAAGTGTGGTGCAAATTTGGCGACTCTAGGCATGGTTGTTCTCAAGATAAATGTGTTGTTGTAACAATGATGGTGACAGACGTACTTGATAACAACAATACCCCAAAAGCAAGTATGACTGAGGGGTAAACAGGACATGAAAACTAATACTGTCAAGTAAAAGGAGTAACCAATTCACTGAAAACAATTAACACAAATGAAACTGGAGTTTTCTCAAAACGTTATTACTGGCGTGAAGTCCTCCTCGATCCTTGAGGTTCCTCCAACGTGGCAGAATTGAAAGAATGGCCAAAGTCCTTAATGACTGTACAAACATAAGCATTATATTAGATTAAATGAGTAACATCAACAACAACATAAAGCTGGAACAGAGAACAATTATTTCTCCTGAAAACTTCGAGCCTGAAATAAGCAAAGGACATTTTCGATAGCCTCCACCCCCACCTCCCTGACAAACAAATTTGGTATGTTCCATGATCAGAAGAGCGTGACCTGAATTTCCTTGCTGGACCAGTCTATTTCTCCGAATGAGGGGTTTCGTGATAATGTCCTGTACTTATTTTGAAACTGTGTCACTTTCTGTCACCAAATTAATCAGTTAATCATACAACAAATAAACATAAATTTTTATCTATTTTTAAAAAGACTGTTAAAATGTAAGTAGACATAGAAGTATGTCGTAATCTAAGTTTTAATATCTACCTCCACCCAAAAACATGACAGTAGATTTGAGTTAGAAAACAGTACAGGGAAATGAAGCAGTCATCTTTAGCTAGGACAAGCACCACCATGCCAAGTGTGCAGCCTTTGCAGTGTGAAAGAAATGAGTAGAGAACAGCAAAAAGGAGTACAAACTGGATATGGATGGAGCACAGCAAAAAGAGGTACAAATTGGAAATCAGTGGAGAACAGCCAAAAGGAGTACAGCCTAGAAATGGGTGCATATTGATGGACGAGGTACACAATAATGGACATGGCTACATGGTGATGGGAACGCGGTGCAGACTGTTGAGAATGGGGTGCACAGTGATGTCAATGGGTGCATAATGAGGCAAGCTTGTTAAGAGATACAATGATAGGAAGGAGAAATGACCAGGAGAATTACTACAACCAGTTACTGGTTCACCAGTAAGAGTTACTACTTTACACACCGTCTTCACTCGAGGATCTCTTAGGGCGCCCGTGGGGTTGGTATTTCAGCTGGACTTTACGATTTATACCCGAGAAATAACCATACCTAAAACAGTTAATACAGCAGTCAAGCATCAAAATTTCAGTGACAATTATTTTTCCAATTATTTTCAGGTGGAAAATATTTTGGCTTCCTGTTTTGACTGGACAATTTAGCAGGGTATGTAGGTAATGTGTTTGTTTTTTTTACTTCTTACCCAAAAAAAACTTTTTTGTCATTTACATGTATGATAAGTCAATTGCTCTATATCTTCATTAGGTATCCGACCTGCTCTCTTGTTGACAGCCAGCACAGCAAAAAAAAGAAAAGAAAAGATAAAACGTCTTCAGTCAAGAGATTTTTGAATTCTGTTTGCTAGCAGTTTTCCAAAATATTTAAATCGAGTTCACAGTCCCAATAATAAAATTGATGCACTAATATTCGTCATGAAAACACAGATGTGGGAGGGTCATGCTAAAGTAACTTTCAACAAAAAATGGCCTAAATCAAGTCTGACTGATGTTCAGAATTAAAGTCATAATGATATGGTCAAGCATGGCCGGTATACCCAAGTTTCACTGTACTTTGAAGCTTGATAAACCAGAATCCTGTCAAAACCGATACTATAATCTGGTACCAAGCATGGCCGGTATACACAAGTTTCACTGTACTTTGAAGCTTGATAAACCAGAATCCTGTAAAAACCGACACTATAATCTGGTACCAAGCATGGCCGGTATGTATACCCAAGTTTCACTGTACTTTGAACCTTGATAAACCAGAATCCTGTCAAAACCGACACTATAATCTGGTGCCAAGCATGGTCGGTATACACAAGTTTCACTGTACTTTGAAGCTTGATAAACCAGAATCCTGTAAAAACCGACACTATAATCTGGTACCTAGCATAGCCGGTATACACAAGTTTCACTGTACTTTGAAGCTTGATAAACCAGAATCCTGTAAAAACCGACACTATAATCTGGTACCTAGCATAGCCGGTATACAAAAGTTTCACTGTACTTTGAACCTTGATAAACCAGAAACCTGTCAAAACTGACACTATAATCTTGTGCCAAGCATGGCCGGTATACAAAAGTTTCACTGTTTACTAGTCGAGGACATGTACTCACATTTCCAGGACCAGCTTGAGTTGTTCTAACTTCGCCTTTTTCTCCTCAATCTCTGGGTCAGGGTTCACCTGGTGTCCTTGAAGCAGGAACCGTACGATGTCCAGGACTTCTTGTAACTGTTTGGGCTGCTTCAATTTCAGCTGACCCGTTTTGTAACCATCATATTTCTGAAAGAGCTCGAAAAACCTACAAGAAAACAGAGAATGGATTTGTATGGAAAATCCAGTACATCAAGGGCTATTATCCCAGGTTTGAACAATTTGATTGGTCAATCCAAAATTTGGTCCATTTGACATGTTTGATTGGTCAATTCAAATTTTCAAAAAACAATCCAGTATTTTCACTGGTTTGTGAAATTGGAAGAATATCCAGAGTTTCTGTACAGATTCTATTTCTAGCAGATCTGTTTTATAGCACTACATGCTAAAATTTTTAAACAGCTCGAAAAGCCTACAAGGAAAGCAGTGGATTTATGTGTTTGGCCAATTTATTTCCATTGCATCCCGGGAACAGTTTGAAAACCTATGAAAAGAGCAGTCGAGAATTGTAGAGCATAAGTAAAAGTGAATAAATGCCCTGTATAAATGTATTCTCAAAAAATACATCCAGGTATGTACATTTATAAAGTGAAGTGACAGTTCTAAGCATTTATCATCGAACTACAGTTCAGAAAAACATTGCATTTAATTACGCATAAAAAAAGGAGGGATTTACAACGAGCATGCCATAAATAAATAACAGTTGACATTTTAATAACAAAGAAAAGATTGATATAAGACCATTCATGTTATACACCAGGATAAATGAAAGGTTGAAGTCCAAATGACAAACAGACAGATAATTGTTGCTGTATAGCTGAAATATTGCTGCACATGACTCTAATTCTCTCTCTTTCTCTCAGACAGAATGGGGTCTCCCACAATCATGACAGTACCAATGCCTGAATATATTTCAATGACCAACCAAAGCTGGATGCCTGATTTGGGGTGGCACGGTCTGATTCCTTTCAGTCCCAGCTCTCCCATACTTATATATTGAAAAATAATAATAATGTCTTGTCTCAGACAATTCTATTGAGAACGTTTTGTCCAATTTTTTTAGAATAAAAAAAAAATCATTGTCATCTGAAGCTTGTATGACCCATTCAATACAAATATATACTGTCCATGCCAAGTATTGCCGAACAACACCTAGTAAAACTAGTTTTTTGGGTGGTCAAAATCTGGGATAAATTTTGATGTCAGCCAGGTTGAAGATGACGGGTCAAAAATGTGCAAAGGAGTAACAGGATGCAAAGTTTCTATTGTGATGTCAAGCTCAAACGCTATTGTGACCAGCATGGTACAATGCCTTTGTTGCTTCATACAATGCCTTTGTTGCTTCATATTGAGACTTCATGTCATTGTATTTGGGATGGAACATTGTGAAACTGTTGGGAGTTCCATGAATGGAATGAAATGCCCATCACAACTTCAAATCTACAATGGCTGATGTCAAACTTTAATATACATTTAATTACCTCTAATAATTCACACACAGGAAGTGGAAAGTTAGACCATAAAATCTGGGGGGATCAAATTTTTCAGAACAGGGCGTTGACAAAATGTTTCAAAATCAAGCATATAATGCATCATTTTTCCATTATATCAAGGACTTCAATGAGGCTGATCAAATTTATTAGAACCACCGTTAGGTCGTTTAGGTTCTTTGTAATATGATTTTTCTTAAGAAAAACAATGTCTCATGTCTGAGATCAAAATATTTAAATACATATGATTTCATTGGCTCATTTAAATGGGGCGGACATGTGACTTGATGCTTTAGGAACAACTTTCGAACAGGATTATATTTCAGCTATATAGCGACGATCAAACAAAATTCTAAGTACTCAAGTCACTAACTTAGTAAGCCAACACATTAAAACATACACACATTAAAACTTATGTAACAGCCCGATTTCTCTCAAATAACCCAAGATGCAATCCTCCCTCAAACGACTAAAAAGATCTTCCAAAGTAGTTGCTCGATAAAAAGCATCTCTTACAATCTTAAAATCTATGCATTCGATAAGAATATGTTTCACCGTGAGATCTTCATGGCATGGAACACACGTTGGGACTGGCTCTTTTTTTAGTAAATGTTCGTGAGTTAATCGTGTATGGCCGATTCTACATCGCCTGATCATGGTTTGATCGAAACGTTTCTGGCTGTTCAGATGAGTATAGCCTACAGTTTTTTTGAACTCAATGAAGTTTGTTATTATTCACAGCATCCCATAAAGATTGAAACAGCCGTCTCACATAAGTACAGATAGAGGACTTGAATACATGCCGAATGATAGCGATAAGATAGGGGTAGTGTTAAAGGTCAACCCAAACGCTCTGAGGTCAAAAATATAAAAAAATAGTCCTTTCGATTCTGAAAATAATGATATTTTTTTCATAATTTTGTGCAGTCTGGTTGGCGAGATATTGCCGTTTGAAAGGTGAAAATCGCTCTCCTGTCAATTCCAGCTGTGACGTCACGGAGGGAAGCCGTCTTGTATTCTCTATGTTAAAGCCGTATACCACAGTCGTATGTAGCTGCTGATTTCTGGAGATTTTCGGAGTATCGGGGCATCATTTTTTAAATATGCCGCGACGTTGTGTAGTGGGAGGTTGCAGTTTTACTACAGATGACGGTGTTAGTATTCATTTGTGGCCCAAAGACGAGAAAATCGCTGCAAATTGGACGAAATTTGTACGCAACACGAGAGTGTGGAAAGAGGGCCCGAGCCAGTACTCGTATAATTTGCTCGGCACATTTTGACAGAAAGACATCATTCGAGGACATCTACAGCGTAGCAGTTGAATTCGGGTACAAACCAAAACTAAAGAGAACAGCTATTCCAACTATCAAACGTAAGAACAATCAGAATGTGACGGCAAAGAAATCGGACAAGGAGAATCTATCACGGACATCGGCTGAACGAACCTAGCCTGCAAGCGAGGCCTCGGGCAGGGGGACGGCTGTACATGCCCTGCTCGCTCTCGCGTGGCATTTGTTGCTTGAGCACCTACAGGTTAGACTGGATGAGTCTCTATTTCATATATACACGTTTAACCATTTGTTCCAATGTGTCTTAATGTCTGTATTTGTATGTTCAATTTTATTCATTCTATGTATGCGTTTTTAGCCAAATGTTGGCACAAACTTCACGCAAATAAATTATCTAAATTATATACTATTTAATAATAATAATAAAATGATCTTTCATAAATATATATACGTTTGATAAGTAAATAAATAAAAAACACCAATTGGAGTGAATGGCTGTAGATACAGAAGTGATAATTATACTTTCATAATCCCTTGACATTTGAGATTGTGGGAATATCATTCGATTTCAATTTAATTGAGGTAATTTGTCGAAAATTGAGCAAATGTGAATGCCGATCCACTCACCACGGCTTACTTTTCGCCATGAATGTCCAAAGTTTTTTTATCAAACTATATAATTTTGAAATTGGTATTTCATGGGGATTATGGGAAAACAAACAAAATTCAAGTCGGACGTATATCAGTAGAGTTATCAACAGTTTACTGTCCATACTGCCGAATCCCGGAGTTTATCCCTTCGAAAAGGCTGCCTCGGTCAGTAACAACAATAACAACACAGATGTGCTCGTTCGTTACATCACAGAATCGTTCTACATTCAATACAGTTTGAAATATATGGACATTTGGTCTTATAGATGACGATAATAAGGTTTCCAGTCAAGTTGCATACCAATCTGTATTCAACAAACGACCTCTCCGAATCCTGTCGTCGTCGAGTTCCACGTTGTCAGAGTGGTTGTCACTGTCAGAATCGGAGCTGTACGGCTCAAATTGATAGGGCTGAATTCCGCCGTTGGTCTGCAAACAACTGTTAATTTGCCCGTCATCATCCTCCTCTATGTCTATTTCATCTTCTTGGCGAAAAATATTTCCATCTAAGCAGCTGATATCGCTCGAATCGACATCTGAACCGGAGCTCTGACTGCACTCGCTTTCCATGTTATCCGCTGTTTTTTCTCAGGCAACTTCCCTGCGTGACGTCATCAACCCAGCTGTGAAAGTGTGGAAAAGCCCACTTTGCTCCCATATTACGTGTATTTCTGATCAGATTAGAATTTTTTCAATATTTTTTTCATACAAAGTGAAGTATGAACTATGATTTTTAAGGATTTTTAGACCAAAAAAAATTCCGTTTGGGTTGACCTTTAAGTGAAACGCCCTTAGCAAGCTAAGATGGATGTTGACTCAGTGGGCTCATTTCTCTCTGACACCAGACTGTTCTACAATTAGGGAGTTCAGTGTAAAATGTCAACAGAATGTTCAATTATGAGATTAAATTTGTTGGAATGATATTTTCTTAAATATCATAACAGTAAGAGGGGTTTAGCCACTTTTTCAGCCACTGGGTAACCCCAACTAAAAACTTGAATTTGAAAAATGGAGTTTTTGAGAAATTTTCAGATTGAGTTTTGCCCCAAACAATTGGGTTTTTTATTGATGGGAAAATGCGCGCCAATCACACGCAAAAAAAAATTGAGTTATAGTGAATAAATATTAAGTTCTTCAAGAGATAAGTCGAGTTCCCAAATGAAAATGTTTAATTGTTGTGACAAATAATCAAGCAAAATCACTGCTGTTGTTGTTGCCTTCACTCGATCAACTCGTGAGTGTTACGTTAGCGCTTATCCGCTTGTCTGGAGCAAGTAAAAATCGGCACGGGCAACGCAACGTTCATGTTAGCTACCTGTGTTGGCAAGCATGATTTTCTTCCAATTGAAATACTCAGTGACAAAGTTTTATTGAGCTTGTATTCTCTGCAATAAAATGTAGGAATCACTCAGCTTGTTCTGGTTTCGTTTTCGGCTTGATGTATACTGAAATCAACCTCAAAATGCATGATCTGCATTGATAAGCTTATACATAATATATGGGGCAAGATGCTAACATTGTATCAATGCACGTCATCATTACATAAGATTCACCATACATGCCAGCATCTCCCAGTCTCCCCCAGCACCATCCCCACACCCGGTATATGGACTAGATATTGTACTTATAACATGCATAATGCATGCTTCTAGCAACAGTACATATTATGCAGGTCATTTTTGGAACTAATTATGACTAATGCATTTAACAATTAGTGCAATTAAACTTTACATCTGATGATGCTATCAAACCCATGCTACATGTACTAGGTGTGACAGGAATACAGTTTTATCTTCAGTTATTTGTTTCCATTGCACACGTACTACATCAGTCTTTCGTTTTTGAAAACAGCAGGAGTGCTGTAAATCACTCTCCTAATATGATTCTAGGAGTGTAAATCACACTCCTGAAGGGTTTTAGAAGATGTAGAGAAGTTGTTGTGAGGAGTGCTGCTTTCACTCGCCTAGATCAATTTTAGGAGTGTGACTATAGGAGTGTAGTGTAATCACTCTCCTCAAATACGAATGACTGCTACATGTACAATCAATACGGTAATCCCTCTAATATTACCGTGAAACGTCGGAAACACATTTAACAATGAATGGAAGGTTGGGTCCCCGTGGTTGAAGCATGCGAAATGAGTCATGTTTTTTGCGAATTTTGTAGAGTTCCAAAATAACAGTGTAGGGTACAGGTGATTCTTGGGTGAGACAGGTACATGTAGAGAAAAATGTGTGACAGGCGGACAGAAAAAAAAAACAGTTCATGCCCTGAATAATTCAATCACAGGAAGTGAAATTTCCCGCCATCATGAAATACCGGTGCACAAATTTATCACAACAGAGAGAAATCCAACATATAATTCATTATTTCAATGATTTTTGGAAGGTGATCAAATTTGTAAGAACAGCCAACTGAATGGTGTCCCCAAAAGTTGGGGGTGATTGAATTTTGATAGGGGGAACCCTGTATATAGGGTTTTAATAACCTGTAATTGGATTTCGGTCCGTTAGTTATTTATTGAATAAATAAATAAATAAATAAATAAACATGGCAGTGTGACTATGCGTCACAGGACCTACGAAGTAAGGTAGGCATTAGGACAGGCACTGAGCTCTTGGCAATCCCACCCCCCTCCCCCCCCCCAGCCCCAAGTTGAAATCCTGCCTATATTAAGATGGGCACATGCAGCCCAAGTCAGAATCATCAGAGATTTTCATCAAAAATCACCAGAAATTTTCTATTAAAACAGTATTGAATATTTTGTTGAAGATTAAAAGTGATGGGATTGAATGAATAGTTTACCAGTTACTGTGCTGATGTGAATCTGTGACACACCAGCACACTCTGTGGCAGTGATTCTGTGACACACCAACACACTCCGTGGCAGTGATTCTGTATCCCTTAATCAAGGAATCAAAATTTGAAATGACAAGAAAAATTTAGACATAATTACACATGTAATGTTTTTGTTTAAATTATATCCCAGTGTGATATATAGTCAATATTCAAGAAGTACAATCAAAGTTACTTTATCTAGTTAAATTCTACCCAAAGAAAATAAATTAAGACCCTTTAAACATGCCGTCAATGCCAGATGTTGAGTTTTATACAGCTGTAGATCAGGGCTCTGGGTGCATATATCATGTTTCCATACCCTTAATGCACACACCAGCGGCAAAACAAAGCCTCCTTGAACAACCTATCTTTATACAGGAAATTCTTAACCCAGAAAATATCATTCTCTCTCAAAAGAAAACAATTTACGTCAGGAAGGCCTTTTTTATTAAGCTAATTTTGTTAGGTAGGGGCCTACTTAGATTCAATTGTTGTCATGAAATTTCTTTGGTTATATCTTAATTGCAACTATGTTTGTTCCTCAAACCTAACATACTTGAGCTATACATGTATAACACACTTTCATTTGAGAGTCCAGACATTCCACCATTCATGTGAACAAATTGTACTAAACATGGAATAATTAAATTCACACTACCCATTTCTACAGTATCAGTACTATGTTACTATCTGTAGCAGTTGAAACCCAGAAAACCTTAAACAATTAAAACCAGTAAAGAAATTTGTCTGTTGAATAACAGAAAATATGGTATGGAGATTTGAATGAGTAAACTACTAAACAACTTACATGATACCAACAAAATGTCCCAACACAAGCTGATAAATTCCTTGGGTGGCTTGCAGGACAGCTTTGTTTCACCCTCAGTAAATGTTATCATTGTTGCTCACAGGCTAATCTGAAGGATGATACCAGATCTTCCTATGTTCTGCTGGGTTATTGCCTCAGGCTGACTTAATTGGTTGATGTAGGATATTTCATCATCAGTGGCAATTTGACCTAAATTTGAAGCCTGCATGATTTGGTCTGTGATGAAATGTTTGGATGTGAAATAGGATACACGTTAAAGGCCACAGTTTACATATATCTATAACAATATACTGAATTGTGTGTATTAAGAATGGCAAGTTGCCTGGTAATAGCAGTGTAGATAAATGCACTAACAAATGATGGAAAATTAGCATTTCCTATTTCATTATCCCATCACGTTTTGTACTGTGTTATATATACAGTGAAACATACAGCCAAGGCTTCCCGATGGGCATGACAGTGTACTCGCTGAGCTATCAATAAATAATAAAAAAAAATAATTATAAATCAAATTTTCATCAGAATTCGGTCAACTCAGAACTTGCTCGTAACAATGCCCTAATGCATGTTCATGCCAAAAATCAAGGTTCTAATGTCAACGGTTCTCCTTATTTTGCCGACGAAAGGATTCGGATGGACTGACTGACTGACTCATTACCGAAACAATTTGCGATCTGTAGCCTACTTCGTAGGAATATTAGAGGGGTTACCATAATACATGTATTATACAATCTCTCAAAATCAAGTTTCTCCAAACTACAAATTGTGGTCACTCAGTAAAAGCTAGAATTGTTTACATTAAATATATCTGAATTTTGTTTGTAAATGATGTTTGGCATCTAGACCTGATGCATCAAACATAAAATTGTGGACAACACAGCTAGAATATTTTATTTCTAGTCACCAAAACAATAAATGAAAGGTTGAAGTGAACATTGTAATGATTCAATCATTCCAGTCCCAGAATTGTGTAAATATTAATCAGACAATCATGCTCTTTTACTTTTCTCGATCAAATGGCAATAATAATTTAAACATATTATTCCTCATCTTCAAACCGTTTTCCCAAGTCAACTTCTCTGTTCACACTTTGAATAAGGCTTGATATACATGTACATGCGCCAGCCCAAAGTTCTGTTCAGAAGAATTTATAAATAGACATGAAATGTCATTGACTTCCAATCTATTTGGCGACACATTCCGTCATTTTAGGAGGCATGATTAACTACTGAGTGAAGCCTGCACATAGTTGATGGATAGGTTCTTATTGGCTCGTCTCCGGTTTGTAGATGAAATTTACACCTCTGATTTGAAGGCTTCAGGCTGTCAGGTGGTCCGATCTATCAAGGAAACTCTGTTCAAAGTGTGACCGGATAAATCGGACTGTAAATTAAGATGGTTATACATGTAAGCTTGAACTGAGATACTGTCACTCTCTGCGAGAGTATTCTAACGTATTATTGAATTCGCTGCACTTTTGTCAGCACAGACTTCACTATGAAAATGGGAGTTTTTCGAAAGTATTGTTTCGGCAGTACTATGAAAATATTGGGTTTTCATTTCAGTAGCCAGAGAAAAATCGGCAGTTTTCAAATTGAATTTGAAAGGTGAATAATTAGGGAAATTACCATACCCACAATACCATGGTGAGCCCTTAGGTCCAGAGATTGAATTATTACAGCGTTCACCACAAGAACCAAAATAGGTGTGCTAAATATAAATACAATGCGAAGATAAACATACTAAAGTACACCACTACGATCTACACTGTACAAAAGTCTTCCACAAATGAATACATGGTCAAAATAACCCTTTGTCATGCCACCAGGGCCATCATTGTATGCAAATGGCCAATATTAGTCAGTAATAGGATCAATATTAGGTTAATTCATAAAGTTCCAGAAAGTTTTTCAACCAAGCAGAATTTTGAATGTAACAGGGTCAAATCATCCACCGTAGAATACATTATCAAGGCAAATGCTCTGCTGTCATTCACAAAAATAACACTGTAAAAATTAATCTTTAATAATTGGCCTTGGAAGAAGAAAAATGACTAGAAAAAGTTCTTTGGCTTAAGTTCTCAAATCAATACTATTTAAGAAAAAAATATAAAAAGAATTGAGAACAATATTTCTTGAAATTCTCAAACATCTGCCAAAACTTTTCTTGCCAGGCATGCCAGGGGAAAATAGCAAGTTGATTTTTCTTACTGTTTCTTATCATTTTTTTTTTCTTATGTCAAGACCAATTATTATCATTTTAGATTCACAGATTTACAGATTTTATTTTCTGCAAGAAAATAAATTTTTCCAGTGCAATTTTTAATTGAATGCAGCGAATTTCTGGAATATGATGAATTTGTTAGACAGATGCAATGGACATGTAAAGCATTATTAAGTCGGGCATGAATCCAGGTTGTTCAACCATGAAAATGGAGATCACAGTACCTTTCAAACAAATGTAGAGAAGGACCTGTCGTACTAAGTGAAGTGAAAAAGCAAACAATGAATATGAAGAACGTTAACTTGAATGGATGAGCTGGTTTAAAATTGCTAACTTGGAAAAAAAAGGGATTAACTAGCAGAGATATTTTTATGAAACTTGGAAACAACATAGAAAACAGGATAAATTGATTGACAAAACCCTTTTCTTAATGTGTTACTCTCCTCTGAATTCATACTGCTGCCATGGAAACATACTATTATTTGGTCATTTTTAAAAAATAATTTGCCATCATTCATACTGATCCGATGGGAAAATGAAGAAATAAAAGCTGTCAATCATTCCTTTCTGAAATTACCTTTCCAGATCAGTATCAGCCATGTCGCTGGCTGCTCTGGATCTGGAGGAAAACAACCTTTTGACCACTTATCCAAGATGGCCGACGTTTCCATGGCAGCCATAAATGTTTTTCAAGAAAAAGTCACATATTTTCAGTTTGATTGATGTATACTTCAATCCCATGCAATAAGTGCATGTATGATCAGAGTGTAGTTTCTCACAAATTATACTTAAAATATAGTTTCTAAACCAGCTCCTCCAATTCAACAAGATGCTCAGAGCAATAACATAAATTAAACTGTTAAATCAATCCCTTTTTAAAACCCAAATTCCTGGCCTTTCCTATCAATTAGTCATTTTGTTTTCTAAGAATGGTTTTTTTTTCTAAGCCAAACTAGGCTTAAAAGACGGTTCATACCCCATGTAAGAATCACGAGACAATGCATACAATGGCCAAGTCTGGGGACAACAATATGTCTAGACTTGAGCCTTTTCAGCTGCACAACGACTCAGACAATAGCTTCCTACATGAAGTATCTACCTAAAAGACCGAGTTGAAATCTGAAATCAGACAGTGCTCGAGATGTGAATGGTTCATATTTCAAAACTGGAATAATTCATTACTTCAAAAAGGGTTGTTACTTTGTTACAATAACAGAGGACGTTAGTAAGATACAAGCAACACAAGACTTGTAACATTACTAAAACAACTTAGAGAGAACTACCTCTCTAAAACGGAGGTAGGAAAGGTCGTTTTTTGCTTTATAACTATTGATTTATTCATCATAATACTACAAATCCTTCAGACAACTTAGCTTATATTGTTCCAAGTCGTAACAATGATTTTCCAATGGAAGTGTGAATAGCCTAATTTTAATAGAGAAATAAACATGTTGTCTATTATTATGTAAATTAGATAGATGACAATTTTTATAATACTATCGGATATATATGTACATGGTCGCCTATGACAGATATCTCTTAGTTCGAAATATTCTTATTTTTATCAAGCAAAAATGACCTTTTTTACCTCCATTTTAGAGAGGTACTTCTCTCTAACCTGTAAAATATTAGTAAGAGAAAATCACTTCAAATCACCATATCCACGAGCAAAACGGTGCATTTAACATCCAAATATCAAGTATCTTCAGTGAAGAGTGGATTTAACCAATTACATGAAGGGGAGGTAACTCGGCAATCAAGATAAAAGTAACTCCAGTCAGAATTTAGACCATCATATCTTAGTTTTATACAGTACCTTTTCTGTTTGACCTCCATTTTCATTTTCTGTTTTGGAGTTCTGTCTCCATGTCGAATTACTGCAGTCACACAGCGGAGCTCCATCCTGTCGATATAAATGAGTTTAAAAGTTTGTACAATAATCGATTATAGATTTGTTTTTACTGACAAGTGGGCCACTATTCCGAAAAAAAGCTGTGTCTCAGCCATCTATCAGGAACGAAAAGCAAGTACATGTAGAAGTCAGGTATAGTATTGTTTTAGGTAAAAGATTTGAACTGATTTTGGTAGAAAATAAAAGAGCCATGCCATGATAAAAATCTACATCACCTCTTTATCCATCATGGCCTGATTTATACTTTGGGCAGCCCTACACGAAGCAGAGTTGTCAAGGCATTGTGAAATAGGCTGCAGATGTGGACTGCCAAAACCATAGCAGCTCTAGAAATATTACTTTGTAGATACAACCTGACAACTTGATGTTTAGCAACATAAGTTAACTTGCAAAATACTATTGCCATTATCATGTTCAGAGAAGAAATTTGTAAAAAAAAAGAATAAATAAATTAATAAACAAGGAAAGTTGTAAAGAAACAGTTTTCTGTTTTTCACACATTTGCCCCATTGGGTGCCCAAACCCATGGCGCCCAAACCATTTATAACAAATTCAAAAACAGCCTGAATCAGATCCAATCCATATTCGATGGATATTGATGTGTAATCTCCCTCCCCCCACTCCCCTCATTACTTACATTGTCCCAGAGGTGGTGGGTACAACAGGGATATCTTCTGGGGCAGATCCTAACACCCAGGGAATGTGTAACTGTGGGGCCAGGGCTCTCATGATCATTGTCCTATAAAATCATCAAGAAAGAATTAACAATGATGAATATGGTAATCTCCGTACACATATTAAAACACAGAATATTCACCTCTGATGGTTCACAACTTCACAAATGGGTTACTGCATGTACAAGATGTTGGCAATATAATATGTCCATTAATTTTTTTTAATTTGATCGAAGAAATAGCTGGTCTGAAAGTATTTGAATTAGAGAGATTACCATAGATTTTATTGCTTCTCCAGTATGTTTCTCTCGGAATTCACAATAAAGTAAAACCCAATTGCAACGTGGGAACCCCGGTCACATACTGGCGTTAATTAGTGAGTTTTGTAAAATTGCGACACAACCACCAAAATACATGTCTAGTACCACATACAGGTCCCAAGGTGTATTCCATGCCACAAAGATTTTACAGTGAAACATATTCTTATCAACATTACAGATTTTAAGATTGTGAGAGATACTTTTTATCGAGCCGTTACACTGGAAGATCTTTTTCGTCGAGTAAACATGGTAAAAGGAGGTTGTATTTTAGATTATTTGAGAGAGATTGGTTTGCTGTATAAATTTTGATGTACCTGTTTTAATGTATTAGTTTACGGAGTTATTAACTTGAGTACTTATAGAATTTTGTTTGATCGTCACTATATGGCTGAAATATTGCTGAACGTGACGCTAAACCTTAATTCTCTCTCTACAGGAAACAACTGACCATTGAAGGTTATATCAAATACCCTGTGTAGACTTTGTATGAAAACGCACAGAGAAAATGTAAAGAACAAGTTTTTTTGTGTGCAAAAAATTACATCAAATTGGAATTTTTAACACAATAAAACAGATGTTGTGAAAAATGTCTAAAAGTCATATTCTGACCGGTGACATCAGTCTCATTATGCTCATGTCATATTATATCGACAAGTAAGTTGGACGTCCTATTGTGACGCACGTTGCACAACAATTGAGTATGAACACATCAACACGATCAACAAGACGTCAACAAAGGCATTTTGTTTTAGCTTTGCGACATTGGCGTTACAAAAGAAATATCACCCAGAACATTTGCAGGACTGCTCACTATGAATGTTCATAATGGGACTCCAACCTGACATGGTATTTGAGGGTTTCAATTCTTTTTTTAACTTCAACCATTCCCAAAAACAGTAAACTGCTATTAAATGTCAAAAATAACCTCTTACAATGGTTTCGCATCAAACAGTATGGGGTAGAAACTTTAAGTACTTATAAGTATTCTCACATATATGACATAATGCATCTCATTTTCAGCTTTAGATTCAACATAGAACATGTATTGAGTAAATGAGCATACTGGTCCGCCGGTCTTGTTTTTTCGTAAAAATTCACGGGAATCCAAACAGATTGTCGCAGTCTAACTCTGCAGGAATCCTCGTGAATGCAAAGCTATCATTTCTAAACAGACTGCTGAGATTCTGTGAGGAATCTGTTGGATTCCTGTGTATTTCAGGGTTCCAAGCTTTTCATGGAAACCAAAAATTCCCTGATATTTCCCAGATTTTTCCCTGATTAATTTCCCGAATTCCCTGAGAAATATGTGGTAGTTTCAACAGCTTTTAACATGAAGATACAGTACAGATATGCAAATAAGCACAACCACTGGCCAGAATGTGTGTGTTCAGAATTCATAGTCACATTGCATGCAGTTATGAAAGAATTAGTCCTGATAAGAGTTCAAGCTATGCTAGATACGCCCTTAATGAAGTGTTAAGAAGGAAAATGTGCATCCCTGGTGTGCACTAAAAAGCCAACATATGGCCAGCCAGTCATATAGCCTCTCTTGCTACTCAATTTCCCCTGATGTTGGGTATTTTTCTCAAATTCCCTGAGTTTTCCCTGACTGAAAAACTGGAAAATCATTTTCCCTGATTTCCCCGAGTGGCTGAGAACCCTGATTTTTGTGAGGATGCTGAGGGCTGTTCCATTTAAAAAGGTATGGGCATGATGGGATTTCTATGGGTGGTGGGGTGTAATTCAAAGCTGCCTTCCGCCCCTCCCATATCTTTTTAAATGGAACAGCCCTGACGGGAATCAGATTTCCGTGGAAAAGCCAGCCCTGGTCTGTAAATGATGTTCATAATAATTTTACTATTAAAGGAGTACTTACATGTACCTTATTTTTGAGTGTGACTATATTTATCAGCAATCGTATTCCAAGCCTTATTATATAAAACTTAATAGAATGAGAAATAAAGGAATTATTGACTATTTGTTGCTCGCAACGGCGTGCACTGGGCACCGCCATTGCACCATTGCGTGACGTTTTTAGATGAGAGGAAGTCAGTTTATACTCATCTAAAAACGTCACAATGTCATGGAGATTTAAGGTTGATCGTGCTGGTCATGCCGATAATTCGCAGGAGAAGGAACCCAGTACATTCACTGACGTTCTAGTTGATTTTAGTAGTTCAAGTGCAATCATGAAAATGTTTATGAACTTAGAAGCATCGTCGTTCAACTGAAATCACTTAACAATTGCAGAGGACGCTCTTTTAGTTTACCGCTCAGTTTCAAATTTTGTCCAAATTGGATCGGGCAGGTCTCAGCTGAGAAACTTTGGAAAGAAATTCTTCAGTTGGTGAAGATAACCCCCGTGGGATTTGCCGCGCCAGTTTTTTCCTCGAATTAAAACTCGAACCCAGAGTAATTCAAATGCCGTAGTTGGAACGTCCCTGGATCAAGCGTTAGCCGTGACATTGTCCTGAATGCTGACGTCATCAGTCACGTCATCCCACAGACAATATGGCGGCGTCCACGTCGATCTCAAAGCGTAAACATGACTTCACAAATTGTAATACGAAGCTGCGCATCTGAAAACCCCTCGGCTCTGGGTACATTCATAATGTATTCGATTTGAACCAAGATGTAAGGAACACCAAGCAGTCAAGTCACAAATATACAGATTATCACAAATTTTGCAATTAGAAATGACCCCTAAGGTTTTCGTCCAATCAGAGAAACCGGTATTCATTACTTAAGTTTCTTGATGCATCAATGATGTATACCAAATTTTACATCGAGCATTTGAACGGTATCAGAGATAGAGATCATTAATGATTTCGCATAAATTAAAGATGGCCGCTCATCCTTCCCGCCACTTAGAGGAACTGATGTGGTTATTCATTGAAAGTCTCTTGATACATTGATGCTGTATACCAAGTTTCATATAGAACACTGAAATGGTATCAGAGATATACATCATTAAACATTTTGCATAAATTAAAGATGGCCACCAAGGTTTCCGCCCAACCAGAGAAACCAGAACTGTCATTTGTCGTAAGTCTCTTGATGCATCGATGATGTATACCAAATTTTACATCGAGCACTTGAACGGTATCAGAGAATGAGATCATTAATGATTTTGCATAAATTAAAGATGGCCGCCAATCCTTCCCCCCACTCAGAGGAACTGATGTGGTTATTCAGTGCAAGTCTCTTGATACATCGATGCTGTATACCAAGTTTGGTATAGAACACTTAAATGGTATCGGAGATATATATCGTTAAAGTTTTTGCATAAATTAAAGATGGCCGCCACGGTTTTCGGTCAATCAGGTCTCGATTTAAAGTATCTGGATGTATCGATGATGTTTACCAACTTTCATATAAAACAATTGAATGGTAACAGAGCTATGTATCATTATCGATTTTGCATAAATTAAAGATGGCCTCCAGGATTTTCAGCTAATCAGAAAAGCCGGTTTCGTAATTCATTGAAAGTTGCTTGATGTATCGATGATGTATACTAACTTTCGTATTGAACAGTTGAATGGTTTCCGAGATATGGATCATTATCCATTTTGCATAAAATTAAAGATGGCCACCAAGGTTTCCACTCAATCAGGTCCCAATTCAATAGGCTTCTGGTCCTTGACTAGGTAAATAAGCATACCAAATTTGGAATTCTTTAGTGGAACCGTTTTCCGGCTATCTCGCTCACGTACGGACGTACGGACAGACGGACGTACAAGACGACGACAATACCCCATGGCCAAAATTGGCCGAGGGGTAATAAAACTAATAGGGTATCGCCCCCAATGAAAGTAAAATAGTTGGTTATATTTCTTTAAGAGTCTAACCTTTGTAATAGGAACATATATAAAATAAGGTAAGTACTCCTTTAAAGATTTTGCCTTGCCAATAATATCCTCCATGTATATGCTTTCATGATAGCTATACATGTAGCTAGTGCTGATATTTTCTTCACCTTTTTCATATCATGGCATAATGCATATATTTCGATCTTGTATTAAACTATTAAATCTCGACCCTTGGCATGGAGGCCTCACCCTAATACTTTGGCACAGTCGTCGTAGTATTTACTGGACGTCTTCACAAAACTGAAGCCATTCACGTCACAAACCAGGGATTTACCATTGGCTCTCAACAAGTCAAAGCCACAGACTGTTTGCTGAAAAAGTACAAAATAATATTTAAAAAAATTAGGATATTACAATTTGAAAAGACTGTATGAAATGTAAGATACACTGTGCATGTATGCTATACATGTAGCTTGTACTTGACATGCTTGATGAACTGCATGATAACAACTACAACATACAATTTGACGTTATAATGAAGTTGCTGTTTATAGAGAATGGAATGCTTATTTGGGTACATTTGTTTCTGACAACTTTGTTGTTATAATGAATATTCTATTGTACAGAATGTTGTTGAAGGGGGGGGGGGGGGTTTAATGTCTCACTCAAGGTTATTTCAGTCGTATGGTGACAGCCGGAGTGCCCAGAGAGAACCACTGCCCGTCGGAAAGTAACTGGCAAACTTCCACACATGCACCAGCGGGGCTCGAACCCATGCCGGTTCAGCGATGTGAGGCTGGTAGTCCCCAGCAAAGCACCTTAGACCACTCGGCCACCAAGGGCCCCCAAGGTTATTGGGTTTGCTGTATATCAAGATTAATGATTTCTCAGGTATGATGGACATCTACATGTACTTTTCATTTGACATGTTTGACTTGTTTATTTTTCAATTCCATTATTGGCTGAATAAATTGCTAGATTCTCAGGCACAGCCTGGACATTTTCATCACCCTCCATCAACCCTTTTCATCATCCTCACTGAAAAAACACATTTCCCTCACAAAGATTTCACAGTAAAAAAAAGATCTCTTAAATTTTCTTCAATAAGAAACACACTGCATTGATTTTATAACAGGGTAAATCAGTATAGATGATAAAGCAAGAATATTTGCATGAAAAGGATTGGTTCAAATAACTCTTAGAACTGTTGCTTTTTAATAATTAAGGTTTGCTTATTTTTCCAAATTCAACAGAAAATAATTATTTCTCTCATCGAAGAAAACTTTTCTTGGGAGCCATGCAGGATAAATATTCTTATAAGAGAGTTTCAAAGAAAACTATTCTTATATTTTCTTACTTTGTAACTCCTGCTCAATAATCAATATCTTAACTATTATTTTTCTTCCGGAGGAAATTTTTTCTTGGACACAAGTTACGAACTAAGAAAATACAAGACTATTTTTCTTTGAAAATCTCTCTTAAGAATATTTATCTTGCATGGCTCCCAAGAAAAGTTTTCCTGGATTAGAGAAATAAAAAAATTCTGCTGAATTTGGAAAATAAGCAAACCATTATTATTAACATGAGGCTGCACCTAAAAGGTGCTTTGACCCCTCAGCACAATATGTCCAGCGAATAACAGGTTGACATAAAAATCTGCTGAATTCTGTCAAATTTATTTACCCACATATGTATTAATGTTGATTCAAGAGAATACTCAACGATTAGTATTTGCTAGTACCGGCTTCAGTCATCAATCCTGTGAAGGGATATCGATCCAAGACTGTGTGGATCGATACCTCAAGAAAAGTTAGTAAAGATCTGGTGAATAGTTCTTCCATCTAAAGTTGAAGATTTCGTAATGCGACGAATCATGGAAAACTGGGTGGACATCTGCAAATTTCTTCCAAAATGTGTTGGGCAGAAAAGAATTTTCCGTTTCAATGAGATGAACATGATTTGTAGTCTGTAGTTTTGACATAGCTTTGGTGTTTTATGCTTCTGAACTAAAAAAAACAAATGATTTTTGTAATGCGCACTTAAACACTTTTCGTGAATGCGGAACCCTTTTTGACAGCGCAAAAAGGAGCGCTGTGTGTGACCGTAAACGGAATAATATAAAAACGCAAACTGAATGATATTTTTGCCAAACAGAGTGCTAAAATAGGGGATATTAAACACCTTTACTAAGGCTGTATCAGTTAAGTAGTAAATAGTAATCCAGGGTCGTAATAAACTGGAATAACACGAAATAAACATAATAGTGCACATCTGTCCATAACTCTGTAAAGAAATGACGTAACACGAAATAAACATGACGGTGCACATCTCTGGGTTACTAGGGATATTCACTGTGAGTATCAGAGCTGTCAGTCAAATTGTAACTGAGATCTAGCCCGGACAAAAGTTAGTGACGGAAAATTTCAAAGGGCCATAACTCTGTACAGAAATGACGTAACACGAAATAAACATGACAGTGCACATGTCTGGGATACTAGGGATATTCACTGTGAGTATCAGAGCTGTCAGTCAAATAGTAACTGAGATCTGGCCCGGACAAAAGTTAGTGACGGAAAATTTCAAAGGGCCATAACTCTGTTAAGAAATGACGTAACAAGAAATAAACATGACAGTGCACATGTCTGGGATACTAGGGATATTCACTGTGAGTATCAGAGCTGTCAGTCAAATAGTAACTGAGATCTAGCCCGGACAAAAGTTAGTGACGAAAAATTTCAAAGGGCCATAACTCTGTAAAGAAATGACGTAACACGAAATAAACATGACAGTGCACATGTCTGGGATACTAGGGATATTCACTGTGAGTATCAGAGCTGTCGGTCAAATAGTAACTGAGATCTAGCCCGGACAAAAGTTAGTGACGCAAAATTTCAAAGGGCCATAACTCTGTAAAGAAATGACGTAACGCGAAATAAACATGACAGTGCACATCTCTGGGATACTAGGGATATTCACTGTGAGTATCAGAGCTGTCAGTCAAATAGTAACTGAGATCTAGCCCGGACAAAAGTTAGTGACGCGAAATTTCAAAGGGCCATAACTCTGTAAAGAAATGACGTAACACGGAATAAACATGACAGTGCACATCTCTGGGATACTAGGGATATTCACTGTGAGTATCAGAACTGTCAGTCAAATAGTAACTGAGATCTAGCCCGGACAAAAAATTGTTGACAGACGGCCGTCCGGCCGGCCGGCCGACCAGACGTACATGCCGATTGCAAGACCCTGCAGCCCGATGGGCTGAGGGGTAAAAAGCAAAGAGTTATTTGAACCAATACTTTTCATGCAAATATTCTTGCTTCATCATCTATACTGATTTACCCTGCTATAAAGTCAATGCAGAGTTTTTCTTATTTAAGAAAATTTAATAAATCTTTTTAACAGTGTTGCCAAAATAGTGTTCTTGAACATTGAGTCAATGGTTGTTTGGTGTCTTGTTTTATTGGTAAGAAATAGTATTCTTCAAGTAACTCAAAGAACATTGTTGGTTTCATACAAACTGTATCGAACTACTACCTTTTGCCATAATAGACGGATATATTTGGTCCATGCAAAGTCAAGCCAGCCTCCTTCCTTAATCATTTTATTTTTTTCAAAACATACCTTATGGAGAAAAGCCAGTTCTTGAAGAGGTAAATTGTACAACAGATGTTTAGATTTTCTGAAGTGATTCATAGGATTACAACTGTACCTTAAAAGCCAGGGAGACTTTTCTAGCGATCATTTTCTCATCATTGCTCAGAATGACCGGGTAACGAACTTCTTTTCCATTCAGGTCTCGTTCCACTTTTCCATCCAGGGCGGGAGACTTTCTGGCTTCAGCATGAGCGTAATCAGGGCCTACTGTGTACACCTACAAATAAGGACCATTTGTTATACATTATCCATACACAAACACAGTACCATACACCATGTTCTCCGCAGAGTTTATGCCGGAGGAGATATTTGAGCGATGACAAGATAGATTAATCCCACAAAGGTGGATTTAAGAGATGGTTTTCTTCCGAAACCAAGATATTAGACATCTCCTTAATGTAATTTTTTTAGGGAATTTGCACTCCATAAATGCTCTGTGAATGAGGTGTTTCATGGAAATAATCCATCCACTGCAAAAAATACCCTATTTATTCAAGATAATGCCCTAAAATTTTCTTGAAATAAGATAATTTTACTCAAAATAAGTTAAATTTTAAGATTTTTTTTCTTGTTTAAGTAAAATATACTTACCCCACTCCAAATTTTACTTAAACAAGAAAACAAATCTTAAAACAAGATTTTTTAAAGAAAAATTCTTAAATTTTAAGATTAATTTTTTTGTTTAAGTAAAATTTGGAGTGGGGTAATTATATTTTACTTAACAAGAAAAAAAATCTTAAAATTTAACTTATTTTGAGTAAAATTATCTTATTTCAAGAAAATTTTAGGGGATTATCTTAAATAAATAGGGTATTTTTTGCAGTGTATACATGTAATTTGGGATATGTTTACTTTCCGAAGAGTGGCTGTAGGATACCATCATATTTGTTGACAAAAGCTAAGCTCTCTGGGCAGTGATGTTCTTGTTCCATCAAGTCCAATGATTTACCTGAACACTGATATATCTAATAGTGGTGCCCTACAGACATGACAGAAATGCTCAATTTCCCAAATAAAAGGGATTATTCCAGTAAAACACATTACTTCACAAAGATGATATCAAAGAGGAAATGTGGAGCAGAAAACGTGTTCTGGTGAGTTCTCCTTTAATGATGTCATTTTCAGGCCTTCAAGTGGCTCAGAGAAAATATAGGAGAGAATATAGAAGAAAATTGTCAAAATATAAGAATTACATGTATATAGGAATTTTCTATAGGAAGTGTAAAATGGTCACTACTCCATTGTAGGTTCCAAAATTGGTAGTTTTCTGATGTTTGATCGAAATATTTCCACTGAATGCAGTCACAGTGGTGGCGATTGAGGAGAGACCCTTCTACTGCTCCGTTCAACAAAGAGAGATTTGAATGTTGTTGTATTTCGTATTTGCTGAACGTACAATTTGTTCTCTGAAATTAATGTATTTCCTAAATGTCAATTTGATTCATTTCAGAGCATTGGTGAAAGTTTTCATGAGAAAAAGTCAAAATATAGGGAATATAGGAGGTTTTGGCCTACATACAGGAAAATATAGCAAAGTTAAAAAAATAAAAAAAAATTGGAATTACATGTATAGGAAATATTGGAGTTGCTTAAAGGCTTGCGTTTTCGAGTAAATGAGAATTGTTATTTATGGGACATGGTTGAAGCTGTGTTTGTCTGTAGAAGGTGTATTATATATTCTTCGTATAGATAAGAATAGGAAGAGCTGGAATAACATCTAACTCCATCTTCATACAAAAGTCGACTTATTCGTTCACACTTTTAATTAGCCTGATATATCTGCCAACCGGCTCTGTTCAAAATGATATATAAATAGATGCATCATTGACCTCGGATGCATTGAATTTCAAGATGTGCCGTATGAGTGGGTTATTGATTGGCTGGCCATGTATTTGGCCACACCAACCGCCATATCCGGAAGAATATGTCACCTTATTACCCCACAAGCAATTTGTATTCAATATCTGGATTGTGATTGGTTAAAAGGTCGGGTCGTATAAACCCATACACCCCGAGTGATGTCTTGCTACTCGGGGTATATAGAAAACAACTCACATGCGATTGGAAACGACGCTCTCTCTTCGAAAGTTCAGCTGACCATATCTCAATAGTTATGGAATAACTTTCGCTCACTCGTCAAAATTTAATGGAATAAAGTCATACTCCATTATTTTCACTGAAGTTTTCGACACATAACTCACCAAAAGGTGTCACTTGTTGCAAAAATAAAAATCGATTTCCGAACGAAAGCAGATCGAATGGACTGTGTGTGGCGCGCCTTTCTCACAGTGCCGCAGCAAAATGTGGACAGTTTCGTAACCGAAATGACCCGTTGGATTTGTCCGTTGTACCGTCGGTTATAAATGATAGGCCTTTCTGAGTATTTTTACTATACGATAAAAAGGCTTAAGGGGTAGTAATTTCGTTATTCAGGTTTTCCCCTGGGTGTTCGGCTGACGTCTCAGGGTGTATGAGTTTCAGGGAGGGTCGTAACTTTCCATACACGCCTCAGGGTGTATGAGTTTCAGGGAGGGTCGTAACTTTCCATACACCCAGGGGAAAACCTGAATAACTAATAATATACACAGTCGATGGGTATGTTCTGATTGACTCGTCTCTGGTTTGTAGATGATAACTACACCTCAAACTTTAATGCTTTCGGTGGTCCGATCTTACAAGGCTAATTTGACGCGTGAATGGAGAAGTCGACCTGTGTATGAAGATGGAATAACTACATGTACAATCCACGATACTGTTTATATCACCTGCTGCTACTGCGTTATTTTGTTCACACCAACCTTTACATCCGTGCCGTCAGTGGGCATGAAGTCCTCATAGATATATGAACCAGTCTTCCTAACTTTGGTACAGTTCGAGTAAATACTGCTTCTCGATCCAACCTGGAAAGGGAGATAATGGAGTTATTCCGAGTTGCACAATATTGTGACATCGTGTCAGCAATGAGACACTGCACAATAGAGACACTGGGTGAACGGAAAGTATCACCTCTGGACAATGAGTGACAAGCTGGATAATAAAGATATGACATGGCATAAAAGAAGTGCAAATCTGGAACATTCATTGGCTATATTTTATTGTGCATGCCCCCCTTTATATTGTACTGTTTATGTTGAACTCTGTTATGAAGAATGGGGCCGATTCCTATCAATGGGGCTTCTATAATTTTGTAGATTGCAGACCTTACCATATTAAATTAGTAAAGTTAACGATTAGCTTAAGTGAATAATCAATAACAAGGTTTGCCTCTTGTTCAATTCAAGGTTACTGAGTGGACTTACTTTTCTGAAGAGTCTCTGACTGCCTCCGCCAGCTGCTGTGGGGAAGTATATGTAAACATTATGATCTTCTGCCGACACTGGTTTCTCCACGAACGGCTTGTGGAAAACTTCACCATCCAGCTCTACAGAGTCCTCATACTCTATCAGGCTAGAACCTGAAAATGAAAGTGAAAGTGAATTAACAACATATATATGTAGACATTAGGGAAATTTAATATAGTACTCAATGAATATCAGAGTAGATAGCCAGGTTATCCACACTATAACATGCACATATTTGTGTTTGCTGAAATGAACTTGAAAAAGGTTAGGTAGGCAGGTATGTACCTGTAGCAAATTTTTTATCTAATAAATTCTTGAAATATCACTCCTTTTGCGGGTAGTTAGGTACATGTACAGGTAGGTAGGTAGGTAGCAATTTTTTTTATCTTGTATATTCTTGAAATATCACTCCTTTTGTATAGGATTTCACTAATTTCTGTTAGAAAACATGAAAAACATCTAATTTGCTGATCCCGCCGGAGAAAATTGTCCAAGAATTGAAGTGGGAAAGTGAATTATGAATTGTCTATGATTATAAATCATCTCGTAATCTTGAGGTCAGCGACATCTGATGATAAATATTCTAACGAAGTATAAAATATTTTCCTTCATGTAATTTGTCCAATCATGGACCTTTTATGGTGGGTGAGTGAATAGGGTTTAACGTCGCTTTCAACATTTTTTCAGCTATATCACGACGGGAAAGGAAAGGGAGGTGAGGGGGATGGGCACGGGTAACTACTTGTAACAGAGCAGATCTAATGCTGCCATTTTATAGTACTGTCCCACCGAAATACAATGCCGTAGGCAGACATGACACCCCACTCAGTCACATTATACTGACACAGAGCAAACCAGTCCTTGTTCTGTCCTCTAAATGCTGAGCGTAAGCGAGGAAGCAACAAGTTCCATTTTTCAAGTCTTAGGTAGGACACTTTTATAGGTATGGACCTTTTATAGTAGAGATATTGGACCTCCCCATTAACCCGGAGGAATGGGTGTAGTTCAGGGATGCCACAAGAGATCATCTCTCCCATGCTAATCTAGATCTGATTAGATTGATAGAATTCTAATAGAAATCTACAGACAAACCAGTACACACTTATATGAGGGGCCAGGGAATCATTGGGGTCACATGGAGTGGCCGACGAGTTCGAATCACGGTTCACGACCATGTAGCGTGGCTGAGGTATTCCTTCACGTTCCAGAATTCTGTGAACCTCTCGTCTGAAATGGGAGGATTTTTAATTATAAACATAGGAACTAATTAATTTAATCTTAAATTAACTGACAAATGTAGATATGTGGTAAAATGACTCAATATGTTCAGGGATTCTTTTCACCATTAATCAGGTGCAAATTAAATCCACAAAAAAATGAAATCCACTAAAAAACAAAAATCCAATTATCATCGAATATGTACATGTATGCATGTTCATAACTAAAGTTTTTAAAAGTCTTCATAAAAACTCAATATTAGCCTACATGCACGATTTTATGGAAAAACAATGTAAAAATTGTGGCAAATCAGAAATACTTGCATACCTGTCCTGCAAAGTGAATTGCATCTCTAAGTCGTTGACAATGATGGGCTGACGCAGCTTCACATATTGTATAGCTTTATTCAGAGGGAAGCCCTTGGAGTGAAAGGAGATGAACACATCACAGAGCGGCCAAGCTTCGACAGTTTCATCAAGTATAATATTCTCCTCAAATATCAAAGTTTCTATGTATTTGAACCAAGCCAGTCTTTCCAAGATGGCCGACATGGGCTTGGACTGGGTCTTTTTCTCCATTGCACATACTCCCACGATAATCTTACGATCCTCAGAGTCAAATTCATCCAATGCAACCTAAGAAAATCAGATTGGAAACGAAATTTAGACACACTGACAAATCAAGACTTTGTGGCACACAAACACACACACATGCCCAGTGAATCTTTACCCTAGCTGTCATGGGTCTGGCGGGGAATAATTAGACACAGCCAGATGAAAATGGTGAAATTTAATTACGGTAAATCCTCATCCAAATTAGAATTCCTATTAAAATTCAATCACCCCACATGTTGTTAACATGTCATTCTGACAATACAAATCTGATCACGGTACCTATGAAATCATTACAATAACTTCACCCCTCACAATTAGCCACAGCATTCAGCAATTGCCGAGGTAAATACTGTGGCATAATCAGTTTACCTCAGCAAATTTTAACATGGGAGTTAAATGGGAAGTTACTTTGAAGCCGCATGATTTTTGCTGAGGACAGCTTTCCTAACAAAGAAATAATGGATTACTATGGAAACTATGATAATCCATCTAATAATTCAATTCAATTCAATTCAAATGTTTATTGCTCGACTTTGCATTTACAAAGTATGGCATTAACAAAACTATACAAAAACAGACAAACATAAAACTGGCAAAATACTACATGTACAATGTACATTGACAAAACTACAATAAACATATTTACAAACAGCATAATTCAATCCCCCTTTGGTTCCAAACCCTGATGACGTATTATATCTCTCTCAAATCATGTGATGAATTGTGTATTCATTCATCACATGACCCGTGATCCAGAAATCTAACATCGCTTATGTAAAACGAAACCAATTAAATTGTCATTGTCAACGTAAAGTACATGTGCCGCAAGGCATGAAGTCCTATATGTAACCCGATACACCAAATTAAAGCTTGCTCTTCTGACTGTGACAGTGCAGGGCCCTCGCGCTGGCAATTAAGTTGATGTCATGTTACATGAGGGAGGTGACAGGCTACTTGAATTGTATAAAGATCCCCACCAACCATTTAATTGTCATGGATGTTGGGGGCCTGCATTGCATCAAGGGATAGAAGTGGGATTTTATTGTCATGGATGTAGGGGGCCTACGTCATCAGGTTTCTCAATCACTTGCAATGTTGTGAACATGTCATTTTGATAATTAAAATCTGATCACCCGCTGAATTCATTATAATAACAGAGAGATAATGGATTAGCTATGCTAAGTTTTAGCTTGCTGTAAATTGTTAATGTCAAGATATTCAGACTTTCTTGAAGGTGACACAATTCTCACAGTCGGTGCCTTGTCACAGTGATGTCATTTGGCTGGCATAAGCGTGGGGCCATAGTAACGTTTGGAAAAGCATGGCAGGCGATATACCTGCTCTAGTTTTCCCACTTATACAGATTATTTGGGATCTGTTAAATTTGGTTATTGACATCGTTCGCTACTGTTTGCATGCAGCTGCATAGCAGAGTGCCATTCTCCCTGCAACGCTACAGTATTGAAGGGAAGGGCAAAAATATCACTTTCGGTTTGTCCGCGAGGATTACTACATCCACACTAAAATGTGCATCCATAAATTTCTGGAATTTCACATATGAGATTCCCTGTAAAAATATGAGATATTCCCTGTTATCAGCAATAGTCAGCATGGTCAGAACAATAGAGAATTGAGACACCATGTTATCAGCAATAGTCAGCATGGTCAGAACAATAGAGAATTGAGACACCATGTTATCAGCAATAGTCAGCATGGTCAGAACAATAGAGAATTGAGACACCATGTTATCAGCAATAGTCAGCATGGTCAGAACAATAGAGAATTGAGACACCATGTTATCAGCAATAGTCAGCATGGTCAGAACAATAGAGAATTGAGACACCATGTTATCAGCAATAGTCAGCATGGTCAGAACAATAGAGAATTGAGACACCATGTTATCAGCAATAGTCAGCATGGTCAGAACAATAGAGAATTGAGACACCATGTTATCAGCAAGTCAGCATGGTCAGAACAATAGAGAATTGAGACACCATGTTTTAAAAATGTTTTAAAAAACACACATACCCTATTTCTTCTAATTAAATCATTTTTAGAATTAAAAGCAAAAAAAATCCATCTTTACATGTACAATGTATGTAAACTGAGGCTAAATACTGTGGTAAGAACTGAAAGATAGCCAGTGATATTTGTAGAATGTCTGCAGAATTTCTCTCCACAGTAGCCAGAAGTTAGGTTTTTCCGTCTGAATAATTAGAAGAAATAGGGTACAATTAGAGAACGTAAATAGCAATATTTCAAGAGGGCTACATGTACATGTGTAAAAGGTGCTGTGGTGTAAATACCATGGTTTCTCCTGTCATCGCTCCTCCCAAGTCCCTGTCACATTAACTCACAACTGGGACCGACTGTCACTTACAGTGAAATGACCAGTTTATAGCATATGCTTAACAGTTTTAGCTGACAAGCTGTTACCCCACCCCACCCCTCCACATGTCTACTCATGCTGAGAAATATTCTTTGAAGTCACCATAAAAGGTCAGTCAATCGGCTGTGAAACTGGGGTAGAGACCCAGTGGTCATGCCTCACTGAACATGTAATGTCATGAATAGGATGAATGGATACAATCTTTTGATCATGTGACTTGTCAGCCTATTGATTAGTGTCTGGACAGCTGATTTACACCTGCAACAGTAAAGGTCACTGTTAATTAATAACCTTGCTCGTAAAAATATACATGCTGAGTGCGATAATTATTAATCGTTAACTTGCAAACCAACTGTATACAAATATGAAGAAAATTAACAAGTTTTACTCATGGAAATGTAAATCTCTCATGGATTTTAATTACATGTATTTGCCCTCAAAAAAAAGATGAGGGCTGGTTAAGGGAAACGAACCATTAATTATCAACAGCCTTACTTGCTCAATGTCACAGGGGTCAAAGTTTCCTCAGGGGTTCAAATGTTTACAAGAAATTACCAGGCCTGCAAGTGGCTCACAGTGAAAATATAGGAGCAAATGTAAGAGCAAATTGCCAAAATATAGGAATTTTAATAAAATATAGGAAATAAAGCAGTGTAAGACAGGTCACTACTACATTGTATGTTCCAAACTTGGTAGTTTTCTGGTGTTTAATCAAATTATTTCCACTGAATGTGGTCATAGTGGTGATGATTGACATGATTGAGGAGAGCTGTTTACTGCTGCTAGATTCAACAAAGGAGATTTGTTCAGTTTCCTCGTGCCAATTTCACTTATTTCAGAGCATTGGTGAAAGTTTTCATGAGAAAATATAGGAAATAAACTTATATCTATAGGTTTTGAGTAAACTATAGGAAATATGGGAGACAGTTACAGGCCTGAATACACGGGTCTCAGATGACAGGTGAGGACAATTTCTGCCGGTCACTTCTCAAGAGTAGCCTGAACGTACTAACGCTATGAAATAATTATGTTGCTTTTGTGTTTCATGATGTTGCATCTAGTCTACAAGGCAGATCAGATTAGTATAATTTGTATCTATTCAATAATGCAGTGATTACACGTATTCTGTTGGAAGCACTAAGGTTACTGCATTCAGTTTAAAGGTTTCTGAGCAAAAATTAATGAATCATGAATACCATTATTATTATTAATAAAATAATTAATAATAATAATTAATATTAATAATAATATTTTTTTTTTTTTTTTTTTGGCTGTCACTTGATGCAGAATTATTCTCCTACCAATTGCATGTTATATCGACCCCTGTTGCTTGAGGCAAGCTTACAACATGCACAATTAACCCTACCAATATGACCAAGCTAGACTAGACATTTAACATAATGGCATCATGGTTAACATAATGGCAACACAAGAAGCCGCTGTGTCGAGGGGAGACAGTAATGTAAACGAATGGTCCAGTGAATGGAAGAAATAGAAATCAGAGAAATGTAAACATATCCGTGTTAAATATGATTTAGGGTTGCATTCTCAATATCTCAGTCATATCACAAAGTTTGACTCCTATTTCTTTTCACACACGAAACCCCACTTGGCTACAAATTATTGGCCTTGTATGACAAGCTGTCTAAGGAGCGGAGACACTTATTTCTTCCATGAGTAGAGGTGTGCACACTTGATTGTTTAACCATGTTAACTGGGCTAAAATTGATAAACAAGTGACAAGCACAGAATCTGATTGGATAGTTCAATACAAGAAATTTACCCAATGTTGACCATATGTTATGTACATGTATGTTGGCATTGTTTGACCCAAATTTGGCCTTATCATTGCCTAATATTTGTTCAGTGAGCACTTTAAATGTTATCAACCATTTTCAACAAGATATACTTCATCAGAGTCATTCCAAAGAGCTAAAATAATCGAACACTTCCCAAATTTTCAATCATTAGGCCATTGTCACTTGATTAGTTGTTTAGCATGAGCAGCACTCATCTGTATTTTGAGGGCAAATAATTAAAATAGATGAGGGATTCCCTCATCTATTTTAATTATTTGCCCAGATTGACATTTTCACGAGTAAAACTTATTCATTTTCTTCATATTCATAAACAATTGGTTTGCAATTTAATAATTAATAATAAATAATTATAGCATCTAGCATGTGTATTTAAAAAATCAAGGTCATGCTAAACAACCAATCAAGTGAATGGCCTTATACAAATCAGTTTGAGACCAGGTCAACATTGGGCCAACAATGTGCTGACATCATGTCGACATTAGGCCAGCCAAGTATTGTGATTACTTTCTTTCTTGTAATGTAGTATACATGGTAGTGACAAGTCACCCATGCCCATGTAGGGGCCTACTACCATGACTACCCAAAGTGAATCATAGCATGTAGAATCACTGGAGCGTGAAACAGGTATGTGTACATGTCCGTGGTAGGATATTCGAACCTCCAATGTTATGTAACATTAAATTTTCTGTAGAAGTTGAGACTTATTTTTTCCAGAAGGTTAAAGTGATTCTGAAATCTACTGTGAACATATACATGTACACAAATGTATATGATGATATATTTTTGGATAAAAAAAAATCTTAAAACAGTAATTTAGAGAAAAGTTACACATAGATACTAATATTTCAGTCTTTCATTTTTGTAAACAGCAGGAAAGTTGTAAATCACTCCCCTACTGTCATGATAATAATTCTAGGAGTGTATTACGGCGTATCACGTTGGGCACACCGGTTCTCGTTCGATCATTCAAGTTAAGCAATGTTGAGCTCGGTCAATACTTGCATGGGTGACCGGGTGCTGTACTGGCTGGGCTGATCAGTGTCCAGGATAATAGGAACTGTGGACACTCTCGTGTTCTGGCACATGTAGGCGCCGTCATGATATGACTGAACGAGAGATCCTGAAGGATCTTGGCGCCCACCATTGTCCGATAATTGTAAGCTGATGACAAGAGGATCTTTTTGTCCATTGTTACTAAGAACAAGCGATTGATTTGTAATTTTGTTTACAGAATTTCGAATCTGAGCGAAAAAGATCGAAAAAGGGACACTGGAAAACACCAAGATATCTTTCTAAGTTTCAGGAGTTTCAAGATTTCTAGAAACTGTACTTATGTCGGTTGTTATAATACAAGACTACAAGTTAGTCTGAAAGTGAATGTACATGTACAAAGGATCCTTCGTCTTCATTTCGTAGTATTTTTTTATTTTTATTTTTGCACGTGTCATCATTGGGTACTGGAAGCGAAGACAAATATCTCTTTGACACTTTGGCATGAGCTATGAAACATACTTAAGATTTTATAATTAGGAACGAATGCTAATTCTGTTCTGTTTACTGGGCTAGTTTGAGACATATCTTTTAAGATACCATGCTCGAAAATAGTAACATGGTACAATACTTAATACTGAAGGATCCGGTCCGCGCAGCAAATTTGAAACTTCTATTTAAGTGTCTGAATCCTGATTTATCTACCTTGGATCGAAACATGCAGTAGTCTACAGTTGTCGAGTTGTGACGTTGTGTCACAAGAGTGACGTCCCTTCATGTAGCCGACCCCCGGAAGACGAAATGGTGGGGCAGTTCACTTGCAAACTGCATGGTCTAAAGAAAACTCGAAGAAATACTTCTTAATTCCGAATTATTTGAACTCCTTGATATGGAAGGTGAAGGTACGGATATTCTCTATAGTCAATATATAGAATATGCCCCACCGTCTCTTGTGATGAAACGTCACAACTCCGAAATACCGTATTAATTTGAAGCGTAACTTGGATTTTCGAATCTGATTGAAAAAGGTATTTTGCACAACTAGACCCAAAGGGGAACCTATGTACCAAATTTGAGAAAGATCCCAGCAGTACTTCCTGAGGAATCACGATAACAAAGTTGCATGAGGAAATCCAAGATGGCTGCCTGGTGGCCATAAAGGATTTTCGAATCGGACCAGAAAATCTTGCACAACTAGACCCAAAGGGAAACCTGTGTACCAAATTTGATAAAGATCCATGTAGTAGTTCTTGAGAAATCGCGAAAAAGTTTCATGAGGAAATCCAAGATGGCAGCCTGGTGGCCATATTGGATTTTCGAATCGGACCAGAAAAGGTATCTTGCACAACTAGACCCCAAGGGGAACCTGTGTACCAAATTTGAGAAAGATCCATGCAGTTCTTCCTAAGAAATGACGATAACAATGTTTCATGGGGAAATCCAAGATGGCTGCCTGGTGGCCATGTTGGATTTTCGAATCGGACCAGAAAAGGTATCTTGCACAACTAGACCCCAAGGGGAACCTGTGTACCAAATTCGAGATAGATCCATGAAGTAAGTCCTGAGAAATCGCGATAACAAGGTTTCATGAGGAAATCCAAGATGGCTGCCTGGTGGCCATATTGGATTTTCGAATCGGACCAGAGAAGGTATCTTGCACAACTAGACCCCAAGGGGAATCTGTGTACCAAATGTGAGAAAGATCCACGCTGTAGTTCCTGAGAAATCGTGATAAGGTTTCATGGTGAAATCCAAGATGGCTGCCTGGTGGCCATATTGGATTTTCGAATCAGACCAGAAAATGTATCTTGCACAACTAGACCCCAAGGGGAACCTGTGTACCAAATTTGAGAAAGATCCATGCAGTTCTTCCTGAGAAATGACGATAACAATGTTTCATGGGGAAATCCAAGACTGCTGCCTGGTGGCCATATTGGATTTTCGAATCGGACCAGAAAAGGTATCTTGCACAACTAGACCCCAAGGGGAACCTGTGTACCAAATTCGAGAAGATCCATGAAGTAAGTCCGGAGAAATCGCGACAACAAGGTTTCATGAGGAAATCCAAGATGGCTGCCTGGTGGCCATATTGGATTTTCGAATCGGACCAGAAAAGGTATCTTGCACAACTAGACCCCAAGGGGAACCTGTGCACCAAATTTGAGAAAGATCCATGCAGTAGTTCCTGAGAAATCGCGATAACAAGGTTTCATGGGGAAATCCAAGATGGCTGCTTGGTGGCCATATTGGATTTTCGAATCGGACCAGAAAAGGTATCTTGCACAACTAGACCCCAAGGGGAACCTGTGTACCAAATTTGAGAAAGATCCATACAGTAGTTCCTGAGAAACGACGATAACAATGTTTCATGGGGAAATCCAAGATGGCTGCCAGGTGGCCATATTGGATTTTTGAATCAGACCAGAAAAGGTATCTGGCACAACTAGACACCAAGGGGAACCTGTGTACCAAAATTGAGGAAGATCCATGCTATAGTTCCTGAGAAATCGTAACAATGTTTCATGGGGAAATCCAAGATGGCCGCCTGGTGGCCATATTGGATTTTCAAATCGGACCAGAAAAGGTATCTTGCACAACTAGACCCCAAGGGAATCCTGTGCACCAAATTTGAGAAAGATCCATAAAGTAGTTCCTGAGAAATCGCGATAACAAGGTTTCATGGGGAAATCCAAGATGGCCGTCTGGTGACCATATTGGATTTTCGAATCGGACCAGAAAAGGTATCTTGCACAACTAGACCCCAAGGGGAACCTGTGTACCAAATTTGAGAAAGATCCATGAAGTAGTTCCTGAGAAATCGCGATACGGTTTCATGGGGAAATCCAAGATAGCTGCCTGGTGGCCATATTGGATTTTCGAATAGGACCAGAAAACGTGTCTTGCACAACTAGACCCCAAGGGGAACCTGTGTACCAAATTTGAGAAAGATCCATAAAGTAGTTCCTGAGAAATCGCGATAACAAGGTTTCATGGGGAAATCCAAGATGGCTGCCTGGTGGCCATATTGAATTTTCAAATCGGACCAGAAAAGGTATCTTGCACAACTAGACCCCAAGGGGAACCTGTGTACCAAATTTGAGAAAGATCCATAAAGTAGTTCCTGAGAAATCGTGAGAACAAGGTTTCATGGGGAAATCCAAGATGGCCGCCTTTTGGCAATATTGGATTTTCGAATCGGACCAGAAAACGTATCTTGCACAACTAGACCCCAAGTGGAACCTGTGTACCAAATTTGAGAAAGATCCATAAGTAGTTCCTGAGAAATCGCGATAACAAGAAATTGTTTACAGACGGACCACGGACCACGGACGAAAAGCGATTTGAACAGCCCACCATCTGGTGATGGTGGGCTAAAAATGTTGAAAATGACGTTAAATCCTACTCTCTCACTCACACCCCTGAAGGCTTTTAGAATACAGAGAAGTTGTTTTAACAAGGGGTGCTGTTTCCAATTGCCCACATCAATTTTAAATGTAAGAGTGGGATTATAGGACCAGGAGGACAGTGGTGTGATCAGGAGGGTGATGTAATCACAATCCTCATGTAACAATAAAGTGTCTCTTCCAATCATGGATAAATTGACTTGAATAGGGAAAATCAGGCAGAATCGACACCTACGGGAGATTTCTTGATGAGCTCCTCTCCTATTTGGAATATGGGAGCCATGGGAGGGAAGGTGGAGTTGTCTGGGTTGTCAAGACAAGATCCTGGTTGCCCTGGAAACACCATGGTGAGGTAGTAGTCCATCAGGTGACCCGACAGGCCTCTGCGCGATGACGACCTGGATGAAGAATCGGAAAGTTCACTGCAGGAGGAAAACGATGAGGATGGGAGAGAATCGGGAATGTCATACTCAATATTAGAACCAGACGATGGCAAAGACGATGACGTATGGCTGATTTCCATCATTTCAGCGCTGTCCACATCAGATAAAATATCTGTCTGAGTTGACGCCTTCGATAACGGAATCCCGGACACTCTTCTGTCCTCTTCCGTCGTCACGTTGAACCGTTCACCTCGTTTACTGTTTAAACTGGAGCCACTGGCGCTTTCATTGTCCGACATGTGTAAGCTTTCATTGTCCGACATGTGTAAGCTTGCATTTCCCGGGCAGTCAACATCACCTTTGCTTTCTCTCGATGGTCCATCTGTAACTCGTCCATCCACGCTTAACTCAGATGGTGCTAAATTTGTAGTGGCACTGTAATAAATGCTAGAAGAGATTTTCCTACTTCCACATAATACACAAAGGTGTTGATTGCCCTCAGTTGTCATGGTAAGTTGACAGCTGCAGTCCAGGTCAGGTGTGTCACTCCCCTTTTGTCCTGCTGCAGCACTGTCCTCTGTCACCATGGCGATATGAGAATGGCATGAACTATATGCCTTATCAGTGTCCATGTCATCTTCAGCGTCTTCATCGATGAACATTATCGGCAGATCTGTGTCGGCCATCTTTCTTGCAGATCAGACAATTTGGCGACAGTAAACCTTCTATCCTATCCTGTGTCTGCCATGATGTTTTTTCACAATTTGAATTATTCTAAAATTAAGACATCATATGAATTATAGGTGTACTTCCATGAATGGACACGTCGATCCCTCCATTGACATTTTGCGGAGACTGTGGCACACCAGTTCGCTTGCAATCCATGTGGTGAATGTAGGTTCTATCTTATCCATCTGGTCAGTACATGTGTACATCTGAAAATATCAAGAATGATATAATCGTTACATCTACTGATCCAAGAAATATAACGCACACATAAGTAGCTTTGCATGGTGTCCAAATGTAATATAAAATTTGGGCCAACTCTGATGAGGCAAGTCACTCGTGTTTGTAAAATGGAGATCGCCAGCCACACTAGGTGGCGTAGTGCTCCAGCAGGTAAAGAAGTGACATAAAAAAACTAACAATTTTAACGTCATTACTTTATGACATTGCCTTTGTGGCGTCCAGAAAAACGACATGGCCATGCGTCATTTACCTCTTGGTACTCGTAGCCACCTGGCGTCAGTTCGAGCTGGCGAACCCCATTTGCAAGAGCTGTAGATCACTCTCCCGGATTTCATATTGTGAGAGTGATCATAGTATATCAATGACCTTAGGGTTGGTGAATTGTTTTCTCATTCTGTACATGTACGCTTCAATGCTCCAGGATTACATAGAGTTGTAATCGCTTTGTTTTGGATGTACAAATATCATTCTAGATCCGTAACACTCCCTACTACGAGGTGGCTCTAGGGGCAGTGGTAGCCATGCATCACCCCCCCCCCCCAAAAAAAAATAAAGATAGTGCCACGGCACTGTAGCGCTCATCTGGCTATAACTGGAGAAAGTGGCTGCGAGAAATTTTTACTGAAGAACTGCGATAGATGAGTTTCTAACTTGCGTTGTCTCCCCTGAACAAAATGGCAACATAGTCGATTTCACAGGAGGTCAAGCTGCAAATTCATGATTGTAATTGGAGGTTATGGAATAAAGGCAATTATACCAAAATATAATGTGTGATTGTCAGTAAAGCTGTATAAGCAATAACCAGAACCAATTTTTATTATGTGATTGCAGTCGTTCGCCCGTCTGTCCACTTCGTGTCCGGACAGTACATTGGACAGTTTTTAACCTACGATTCCAATATTTTGTGGGTATATGCACCAGGGGGAGACATGTCGAGTACGAAATATGTGCGACTGGGTTGTTATGATGGCAATGAGATGCAACAGGACATTTTTCCAATGAAAGTAATCTCTGGTGAGGTATGGCCTAACCAAGACATACCCCCATCTGTCTGCGAAGATGTAAAAGATAGTGCCACGGCACTGTGGGTCATCTGTCTGTAACTGGAGAAAGTAGCTGTGAGAAATTTTTACTAAAGAACTAGTAGATAGACGGGAACGTAACACCATTTGAGACTAACTATATTTATTCTACACGAGCTTTCGCAGATAAATCTGCTTCCTCAGGTGTAGAATAAATATAGTTAGTCTCAAATGGTGTTACGTTCCCGTCTATCTACTAGTTTAATAGACTAACACGGCTACCCCACAAATCCTTACCAAAGAACTGCAATAG
Organism: Hanleya hanleyi; assembly: GCA_036873755.1. Classification (NCBI taxonomy): domain Eukaryota; kingdom Metazoa; phylum Mollusca; class Polyplacophora; order Lepidopleurida; family Hanleyidae; genus Hanleya; species Hanleya hanleyi. The sequence goes on along the minus strand of JAVTVY010022505.1, from coordinate 522 downwards.
ATGAGTTTCTAACTTGTGTTGTCCCCCCTGAACACTATAAAATGATCCATGCAGTTATTTCCTGAGATTTTATGATAAAGTTTCATGGGAAATTCAAGATGCGGCAATATTGGATTTTCGAAATGAACCAAAAAAGGTATCTTGCACAACTGGACCACAAGGGGAACCTGTGTATCAACATCCATGCAGTAATATCCTAAGAATTTACGATAACAAAATTTCATGGGGAAATCCAAGATGGCCACCTGGTGGCCATATTTGATTTTTCAATCAGACCATATATGGTATCCTGCACAGCTAGACCCCAAGGGCAACCTCTGTACCAAATTTGAGAAAGATCCATGCAGTAGTTCCTGAGAAATCACGATAACAATGTTTCATCTGGAAATCCAAGATGGCCACCTGGTGGCCATATTGGATTTTTCAATCAGACTACAAATTGTATCTTGTGGAACTAGACCCCAAGGGGAACCTCTGTACCAAATTTTGAGAACGATCCATGCAGTAGTTCCTGAGAAATCG